>JAOVYX010011907.1:0-32993 GCA_035668315.1 Drosera spatulata
CCCCCCCCGGCGCGAATCTGTTCAAATCATGTCTATCTTATGGGTTTTACTCAATGAATTCAACTCAATGGATTCATTTTTTCCATGTAGCTAACTTATTGCTCTTACTTGTAGGCTATAATGGAATTCTTCAAGAAGTTCAATGATTCTGTCAGTACTAATTTGCAGTTTGTCATTGATGATATATCCGATGAGGATACTACGGCTGTCGGTGTTACATGGCATCTTGGTATACTCGACGCTACTGCTTCTTTACTAGGAACTCTAACTGTTGCATTTACCTTATTTAACCCTATGTACACGGAAATGGTGACAGAGTGGAGTGGTAGACCCTTCCCGTTCAGCAAAGGATGCAGCTTTTATCGGCTAAGAGTCATTAATGGTTCACCACAAATAATGTAATCACACTTTCCTTGAATTTTTTTCAGCCTTTTGCTTCGGTAAATCTTTTTGATAATGCAAACATGTTTTGATAATCCAAACATATGGAGTACTTTGTGTTTTATCAACCCACGCGCTTGTTTTACTATATAAGGAGGATACTTGTACCTAGGATCAGCAAGCTCCTCATTTGTAAATCCAAGAGAAATAAAAGGAGAAGTAATTAGACAAAAGAAGTTTCCTTGTGTGCCATAATTGTTCCTTGAATAAAATTCTTTAAATCCCATTTATCTTCTATCAAAGCGGTATCAGATCAAAGCAAGTTCGACCCTCAAATCCCAAAACTAACATAATCCAATTACGATAATTGAAGATTCCAAATAAAGGTGTTGCTTGGCTAGCAAGATTTATGGGAGCTCATTGAAGGTGGTTATGTTGAACCAGAGTCGTAAGCTGCTGAAACAGCTTTATCGAATGCTCAAAGAATTAAGTTAATGCAAGTGAGGAAAAAGGACAAGAAGGCGCTGTTCTTAGTTTATCGAGTAGATGAGTATGCTTTCGAGAAGATTTCGGATGCAAAATCTTTTAAAGCAGCCTGGGAGGTTTTGAAGAACTCCTATAAAGATGAAGACAAAGCTAAGAAGGTATGACTCCAAGCTTTACTAGCAGAGTTCGAAAACTTGAAGATGAAAAATGGAGAAATTGGAAGACTTGGCCATGTCCAAATGGTTGTTAATCAGATGAAGAGTAATGGGGAGGCTCTTGACGGTTTCAGAATATGGAGAAAGTTTTGAGATCCTTAACTTCTAATTTCGATTACATTGTGGTGGCAATCGAAAAATAAAAGGATCTCTCAACTATCTCCATTGATGAGTTAGAAGGTACTTTGCAAGCGCAAGAGTAAAGAATGAAAAAGAATCAAGATGATAATTTGGGCAAGCTCTCCAAAGTCGGCTCAATGTTCGAGGCGATGGACAATAAGGACGAGGTTGAGGATGGCAGGGAAGAGGAGGCTCTAGAGGAAACCCAAGTTCCAATAGAGGCCGTTGAAGGCACCCTTTCAAAGGAGACTATGATGATGATCATGACTCTACTCGCAAGCAATCGAGTTTCTGAGGAACGCGAGGACAAGGTCATGGCAGATATAACCATGGAGATAGATCGTAGATCCAGTATTATAGTTGTGGTAGATATGGCCACTACAACTATGAAAATCGAAGCAAGTCTGACCGGCATGTATTAGAGAAGAGCAACTTTGTTGTTGATGCTTCAATAGTTCTACTTGTTTGCAAGGGTCATGAAACCAACCAAGAACCAAAATACTTGGTTTCTAGACTCGGGAGCAAGCAATCTCATATGCGAGATCAAGGAAAATTTTACGGAGCTGACGAATTAGTTGCTAGTGAGGTCATTTTTGGAGTTCATCTGAGGACTATCATCAAAGGGAAAGAATGTGGGTGCTTTTTATGTGTCCCTTCAAAATCGATGCATCTCCAAACAGTGTTGATATAACATTCGAGGATTGAGTTATCATCGGTTTCCTAAAGCACTCTCGGTTATTTGATGTTTATTCTATCCAAATTGATGGGATGCTAGTGGATTATATCTACCATCTATGATAGGCGCAATACCTTGGGATTATGCACTATATCTCGCGAGTCACAAAATGTGTTGTATTTGGAGCGGTTTTTCCTTAATACATTGGATGCTCGTTTGGAGTCACATGTGAGGCACTTTGTGTATTTGGTGAATAATAAAAGGTACTATTGTTCGGATATATAGGAGCTTCACAGGTTTGAGGCGTGCTCTTCAATACACAGTTACCATTTTAAGAGAAATCATACGTTATTATAGTGGGCACAACGAAGTTATCGGAGAAGATTTGAAGAAACATGGTTACGGAGATGATTTGGGGGTAGGGGGAAGAATTTCTAAAACTTTATCAACGTGCATGTGTATAAATTTGTTTATGTTTTGTGGTTTTGGTTTTGCTGATTATCTCTATCAATCATCATAATTTGCATCACCTTTTCATTGACAATGATAAAAAAGGAGAAAATTTTGGCTGGTATTTTTTCAGCATTTTTATTCTTGAAAAGTACCCCAATAGTGGTGGAGGTAGTGGAGTGTGGTAGGATATTATGGCTATTTTAATATAAAATTATTTTCAAATAAGGAAATAAAGTAAGTATTATTAGATTTGTGAGACGACTTAAAATAGTAAGTGTTTCAAGAATTATGGGATGGAGGGAGTACAAGATAAGAAAAAATTACGAAAAAGAAATAAATAAACTAGGAAGCATAATATCTACTCCCTCTATCCCATAATTTTTGCATCATTTTATCAAATTGGATTGTCCCACAATGTATGCAACCTTTCCACATTTGGAAAATTTAGTAATAAATAATATAAATCCATCCCTATTTTATGTCACATCTTATAACCCCTTTACCATTCTTCTTATCCACTTTTCCCTCTCTTCTCTCACAAGGGTGGGTAAATAAAGAGAAAAAAAAATTCAAATTTCCCATAAATCTTTGAGCCAATTCCTATTGTTACAGAACATAAGGGACGGGAGGAGTAATTAACTATTCTAAAAAAATCAAAGATATTCTAACATAAAATAATATATAATGTTGCTTTTTCGTTTCAATTTAATCGAAACATTTTGACCCAACACGAGAACTTATGTGTGTTAAATTTAGTAGGTAATGTCATTTTTGCTCTTACGAGTGTGTGAGAGAGTGGAGTGAGAAAGGGGAATAAAAAGGAGAAATGGTGGTGACATGAATTGATGTGATACAAAGTAAAGGTGTTCTGATAGTTTTGTATGAAAAAAGTTTTCAAATAAGGAAACGTTTCATTTATTTTCAATTAATTTGGGACTGAAGGAGTAAAATTTTAATAATATATCTAATATTCTAACACTCGCTTAAAGCTGAAACATCTTTAGTTTGCATGAAGTAACAAACATATAGCAGGCACACTACATAATAACCCCGACAGGCAGACAATAACCGGATGACCCTGACAAACAGACAAGCAGTAACCAAATAGTCTCGACAGACAGACAAACAAACAATAACCGAATCATCTTGGCAGATAAGTAGACAAAAAATGATCGAATAGTCTTGTCAGGAGATAAACAAAAACCGAATAACCTCGATAGACAGACAAACAAACAATAACTAAATCGAACATCTTCAAAAAGAGAAACGAGCATAGTTATAGTTTTGGTGGAAGGGTGCGGATGTCACCACCTACTGATGACAATGGAAGGAAAGAGGAAAATTTGATTATGTATTATTGATGATAACATATTCTATATTTATAGAGTAAACAAATACAACATAAGGAAAAATTATAATAGAAAATATAATACTTTCTTCGTCCCGAATTAAATGAAACGGTTTGACCCGGTATGAGATTTTATATCAGGATTGAATTTTTGATTAGTATATTTTTATTTTTATTTTATGATGGTGGGGGTTGATGTGAAAGTATGTGAGAGAAGTTAGTGGCATGTGGTGGGATAGTGTGTTTAATTTAATATAAATTTGATTACAAATAAGGAAATAAAGCAAGTGCTGCATATTTTTTGGGATGGTCTAAAAGACGTTGCATTTAATATGGGACGGAGGGAGTAGTATGTAACTATTTTGAAGTAGGAAACAAGGATATTTAACATAGAATAATATCTTCTAAAATCTTAATGATATATCTAATATTCTAACAGTTTCCACTATCGGTATACCTCAAAAGCATCGCTTTCATACTCGTTCGAAGATCACGATTAGATTGAATTGAAGGCCATCTATCTCTCTCCCTCGTCAAAGGGCGCAAAGAATAAGACGGACGATGACCAAAGTATAAGAAGTTGTGGTCATGGTAGTCACGATGGGGAAGGGAGGACAGGTAAAGGCAGGTGGCTATGGTAGACGAGTGAGAAAAAGGATAGTCGTAGGTGGATGAGATGTGGAGACGGCTTGGAGGAGAAGATATGGAAAGAGAAAAAAATTAGGAATAGGAGTATTTATTAAGTGATTATGGGTATTATTAGGAAAAACAGGTCTATTTTCTTAAAAAAGGAATTTACAAGGGAAAAAATATGATTAGGTACTTATAAGTTTCACTAAAAGAAAGGAGATCATTAGAGCAAGTCTAACCTTGGTGCCAAAATAGATATAGTTATTGTTATAATTTTGCACCAAAAAGTGCTTTTGACATCAATTATACAATTAACGCTCCGCTTCAGTGTTAGGTTCCATTTTACACCTAAACTAGTGTGTCAATCCATGCGCTGCATGGATCAAGCAACTTAATGAAATTATTTGCTTTTGTATACAAATTAAGATCCTTTTGACTGGATTGCAAAGAAGTCCTGAAAAACAATCTCCTCTATTCTATAATTTGACTTTATATGTTCAAGTTGTTATGGAGAGAAAAAGAATCACATCATTACTAAAATAAAAGTAATACATGCTCAAGAATCAGAAATACATCTAGTAGGGTTTCCTGGTCATTGGATTTTCAATCCAATGGTTCAGGGTAAGATTTTTTGGTTTTTGGTTTCTTGTATGTATTTTTTTTACGGGTTTAAATTTTATAGGTTTTTTATTAAGATTTTTTAAGGTTATATTTTTTTAGGGTTTAGTTTTTTCTTCTTAGGTTTTTTCTTTTGGATTTTTAGAACTCTTTTATTTAGAAAGAAAAAAATAAAGAATGGTGTATTTTTATTGTTGGTACAACACCCCTGGTCAACTGCAGGGGATCCAACTCCCTCAAATGTACTAATCATGAATTTCAATTCAATAGCTCAGCTAAACCTATGGATTCTGAGATCAAATGGATATAATCGGATCGATTTCTTAAACAATTCAACTCTATAATCAGATCACTTAATATGAAATAGAGGAGTTCAGATCTAGAAAACTGAACCACAAGCAGAGCTAGACGAAAAACATAGATCGATGTGAGTAGACTTATACGAGTAGAGAAAAATGAACTGACCTTAAGCTTCATCTCGGGACAGCAAGCGGCGGCTGCGTCCACGACTTGGAGGCTATGAGGGTAGACTGCATCGGAGGCGCCCTCCTCGCTGGTTTTGATCGATGAATGACACGATACAGAGTCTGTAACGCTCCCGACTTTCCGTGTCGGAAGACACGTGAGCGTTATGCCGTCACGGACCCGGTCCGTGACAAGGCTAAACAAACCGAATGGGTTTTAGGGGTATAGAAGTCAAGGAAATTATAAACAGTAACCAAATTCAAAGCTTATAGTCTCGAATACCTGTCTTAATTACATCATTGTAGTAGAAACAATAAAGATCGATTATTACATTAAACACAGTAGACATCTGATCTGCTATAATATCCAAAGTACGTGAGATCATCTATATGCATGCAAGCTCACACTAAGAGCCTTCAGGTGCTGTTGGGGGCATACCTGCAATTAAAAAACATAACCTTGAGTTAATGAAGCTCAGCAACCTCAAGTGTATGAATCCCAATTACAGGAAACTTCCGCTAACGGCTATGGCGACTGCCGAAAGTCCCTTAAACATTTTTATATAATATAGGAAAATATGGGCGTCATATCAACCAGCATCGTTTTACGTTGCTTAATATGGCTTTGTATCGCTTTTAAGAATCATTCCTTTCTTTTGCATTTAATTAGGGTTCATGACTCGACTCAGAAGCGACAACTCCAAGGATATGACCGACTCAGAATATAAAGATAAGATGTCAATCGTCAGCCGGGTTACCCAATAGATTTGTTATATTCGTACCTGCCTACTCTGTGCGTCGTCTTGCATCTCTTGTGCGCATTCAATGTGGTATCATTTGTCAGCATTGAGATAATTTGGGTCTCCCTGTAGAGAGCAACCCGTGGCCCCGGCACAACGGCGTAGAAGCCGCTGCATGCATGCAAAGAGGATGGGGGATGCCCTCGCTTCCTAGTTAGTTCTCATCCGTGACGATGACTCAGAGGTTAATACAGGAGTGCAATGACTCAAACTCAAGTCACCAAGGCTATTCAAAGAAACAGATGATCGCAATGGATCGAAGAAGGGACACCATGTTCGACCTTCTCAATAATTACAGGAAAACGACCAACGACCCAACGGATCCACAAGGGATGCCAATACCGTCCTTATCAGTTCAAGGAGGCGATATTTCTTATTCGTTTGTTTTTTTTTAGTTCACATGGATAGTGCAGCTATGCTCCACATCCCCCGTTCCTTTTTTATTAATCATTTATCGATCGTTTTTATTTATTTTTCGTGAGAGTATATACATTATAAGGGTGCATTCTAGTTCATTTCAACCCCAAATACCTCACCACATGTCAAACGTGATCGTATATGCACGTTTGATGTTATATTTCCATGCGTATGTATTATATATCTCAAATACGCATTTAGGTTTAAGGTTCGAGGCCCGAAAATGTCATTTTCTTGACCAGAAAGCCATCGCGGGCGCGATCGGGCGTATCGCGACCGCGAAGTGCCACGGCCGTGACTTTGGACTGTTGCGGGCATGACACAGACCCGTCACGGGCGCGACACAGACCCGTCATGTACGCGACGGTACTATGTAGCCAAAATGCTGATTTTTCTCCTGTCGTGGCCGCGACCTAGGATGGTCGCGGGCGCGACTGTTCACTGCCCAGAATCTGCAGAAAACCTCCGTCCAAAGTCACGGATCCCTCGATTCACACCACAATGCATCCAAACCATTTCACACATATCATACACATCAAAACATGTCCTAAAGCATGCATGGAAGCAAAGAACGTGTGTGATCGAATAAAAGAGGCGTCTCGGAAGAGTGAGGTTACCTCGAACACGTTTGATTTCCTTAAGCACACGATCACACGGATGAATCCGTTGTTGCTCTTTGGTCGGACTGCCAATATGTCCCTCCCCTCCGGCTGCCGCTGCTATTCCAGCTCTTGTGGCACCGCAATGATGATGAACACGATGTTGGTGAAGGTGTGGTGATGAAGTGATGCAAGTGATGATGATGATGAATGCGTGGGCTGCAGGAGAGGTGGCCGGAGATGGTGGCAGCTGCGGCGACTGGCTGGTGGCAGGCAAGGGAGAGTGATGGTGGTTGAAGTGGGGTGAGTGATGAGAGAAAGGGAGGCGGGAGTGGAAGAAAAGTAAGGAAGTGGAGGGAGTGGGAGAATTAGGTGAGGTGGGTTAATACCCCAAGTTCCGTCCCACGATACGTCTCGTTCCATCAATTATTCACCCAAATTTCATAATATTAATCCATGAAAAATCTATTTGCATCGATAGATTTATCCCGTATATGAAAATAAGACATCCCGAGTCATAATCCATTATTTTTGGGATTACAATCGCTAGCCGTAACGCGCAACGTTTATAACGTTATAACGTTGTAATGTTATTCGTTCGCAATATTTATTGGCACGTTCAACTTATCATTCCCAAATATTCCATCGTCATATTTGCTTTAATAATCAAATATTTTCTTAGATTTAAATATATAACCTTTAAGCACGATTTATTTTAAAATCATAACGTTATATATTCGTTTCTAAATTCCCAAAATTCTCGGGTATTACAGCAAGACCGACCAACGCAACAAAAGCAAGGAGTTTCTTGGGTTTGGCAGGGTATTACCGTTGATTTGTTGAAGGCTTCTCTAAGATTGTCGTGTCTTTGACCAACCTGACGCGCAAGACCACGAAGTTTTTTTGGACAGAGAAGTGTGAGGCAGCTTTTGAAGAACTTAAGAAGCGTCTCACCTCTGCACCTGTTCTCGCTCTACCTGCTGGTGAAGAAGGATTCTGTATTTATAACGATGTATCTAAACAAGGTCTGGGCAGCGTACTTATGCAACATGGCAAGGCAATTGCTTATGCTTTTAGGCAATTGAAGCTATATGAGCTGAACTACCCTACACATGATTTGGAGTTAGGTGCGGTAGTTTTTGTCTCAAGATCTGGAGGCATTACCTATATGGCGTCTCGTGTCAAATCTTCACCGATCACAAGAGCCTTAAATATATACTCACTCAGATAGAGTTGAATATGCATCAACGAAGATGGTTGGAACTGATGAAGGACTATGATCTAGATATTCAATACCATCTGGGTAAGGCGAATGTAGTAGCAGACGCCTTGACTAGAAAAAACAGAAAGGCTGAAGGCACACTGCAACTGCTACACATCGCTGAAGCAGAGCTAGTTGAAGATTTCTGCAAGTTAGGGATAAAAGTTAGACCAAGGTCGTAAGAAAGTGTACTTTCAACCCTTCAAATTCAACTAACCTTACGAGAGGAGATCCTACAGGCACAAGAGACAAACGAGGAAATGAAGAAGCTAAGGGAAGAAGCTCAATAAGGAAAAGCAACGGGTTTTGTAATCCATGAAGATGGTACATTGAGGTTCCAAGGACGTCTCTGCGTACCAAATGATTAGACATTGAAGAGAAAGATCATGGAAGAGGCATACCAAACACCATATTCTGTTCATCTAGGTGGGAATAAGATATATCAAGACTTACATCGACACTTCTGGTAGCAAAACATGAATAGAGAGATCGCTGAATTTGTAGCGAAGTGCATCACCTGCGAGCGAGTAATGTTCGAGCATCACCGACCTTGTGGATTACTGCAACCATTGGAAATCCCTACATGGAAGTGGGAATCAATCTCCATAGACTTTGTGGTTGGACTCCCGACTACAACGAATGGAATGAATTCTATTTGGGTAGTCGTGGATTGACTAACAAAGTCTGCACACTTTTTGCCAATCAAGAATAATTAGAGTGTGAATTGCCTTGTAGAAGAATACGTCCGAGAGATAGTCAGACTCCATGGTGTTCCTAGCTCTATCATTTCCGATCAAGACATGCTTCGCTCGTGTACTCTTGATTTTCAAGGATCGTGGGATCGACACTTGCCTCTTGTGGAGTTCACATACAACAACAGCTTTCATTGCAGTATCAGAATGGCACCATATGAAGCTCTATATGGAAGGAGGTGTAGGTCACAAGTTTACTGGGACAACATTGAAGATGCAATCATGGTGGGATCAGAAGCAATGCAAGAGACGGCAAAAATCATTAAACAAATTCGATCGCGAATGAAGACGACACAAGATCGTAAAAAATCATATGTAGACGTGAGAAGACGACCGTTAGAGTTTGAAGTAGGGACCATGTTTTCTTGAAGGTTTCTCCAACAAAAGGGGTGATGCGATTCGGGAAGAAAGGGAAACTAAGTCCTCGCTACATTGGACGTTATGAGGTGCTGGAACGAGTTGGGAAGTCGCCTATAGACTCGCACTACCCGTTGACTTGTCGGGTATTCACAGTGTGTTCCACGTGTCACAATTAAGGAAGTACGACTCCGACCCAAGTCACATCATCCAGCATGAACCTGTGCTTCTGAACGAGAACCTAACGTTTGAGGAACAACCTTAGGCGATACTTGACAAACGAGAGAAGATTCTCAAGAATCGTACAATATCACTTGTCAAGGTCTTATGGGCGAATCATGTGACCTCTCAAACTACATGGGAGGAAGAGACGGAAGCGTTATCCATATTTATTTCCTGGTAAGGTTACCTGTGCTTATTTATATCTAGAATTATTTTCAAGGACGAAACTTCTTAAAAGTTGGGAGTAATGTAATACTCGAGAAAAATATATTAATTAAAATTTACGTAGAAATATAAAACTATACGTCTGAACATAAAATTATATGTATAAATGTAGGGGAAATTTACTGATTGTAAAATATTTAATGTTCGTAAAATATTATCGAAACGAGGAAAAGTAACATTAATAAATATTCATCGTTACGAATATAATATATTAACGTAAGAACGTTCATTACAAACGACGAAAATTAACGTTAATATAACGCTCGTCGTTGCAATTATAATTATTAACGTTAAATACGAATGATGGAAAGTAGCGATAATATAACGTTCGTTATTATGATTTAAATTGAATATACGAACATTAAAATTTAACAAAAGAACTGCGCTGAAGTAATAAGACGATAATAAAATGAGGGATAATTTTATTATCGATAAATGCTATATATACGTTATGGTTAAATAACGCTAATTTGTTGAGATAATTTGGGTGATATTTGTTACCAAATGTTGTAAAAGGGGATAAAAATTATCCCCGAAGTAAAAATATGTAGGACCCACTGAGCACTTTAAGTCTCCTTCTCCCACATTTTTTCTCCCGACACGTCCTCTCCCCATCACTCTCCTTACCTTCTCCTTTCACCATCACCATCACTATCATCAACCTCACTCCACCGCCACTCTTCATCACCTGCGATCACCCTCCACCACCAGCCAACACCATCATTGCGCGCCTGAAGCCACCGAAGCAGCCGGAGACGCTGCGTAAACAACACGCTGTAGCTTTCTCTCGTAGTCTCTCCTTCGTTTCGCTCACCATCACCATGGAATGTGATCGACCACCGTAACCACTGCCTGTTTCCGATGACCCGACCACCATCCATACCATCATCATCATTCCCGATCACGGAGAGTAGCTGCAACACCCTTCCACAGCCGCAGCCTCCCTCTCGCCTTCCTTCCTTCTCACGGCAACAACATGCCATCAGCACAGCACCACGCGTTGTCACCTTTTCTGGCCACCACCCTCGAGCACCGGAGCTCCTAACCCACTTGAGGCCACACACAAGTTCTCTCCTATGTTCCTTAGTATATCAACGGGTCACCAACATAACACCTCGTCGATGGCCACCAGTCGGTCACCCTTCAACCACCGTGTGTGACCTCCCTGTCCCAATAACAGCCATCCGAAACAACCATGTATTTCAACGGTGAGTGAAAGTGAAACCGCTCCACTTGACTACCCTAAAACCCAACTTAACTAACGGTTTCTACATAGGTTATCCGATGATGTTGCGGCCACCAAGGAACCACCAGTGGCTGGGTGACGTTCAAAAGTTCAACCACTAGCGGGTAGCGGCTTGGCTGCAGGGGCAACGACAGTGTCTCATGTTGATTCTCTCGGTTTTACGTGACTTGGGTTCGATAACGTCAGGAGGTAACCTAAACCTTTCCCCGATCCCTTATGCATGATTGATATGTTATGTGGGTACTACTTGATAATGATGGAGGTTGGGGACGATGGATAGTTGAAGCGATGTCGTCGAAAGAATGAAAAAATTGACCGGATCGTTTCATTATACGTTATGTTCGTCGCGGGAAATATGTGTAGTTTGACTTGAAGGTGGGTAATGATGATTAATAGTAGTTGATATATATACACACACATATATATAAATATGACATATTTCGAAAATAAACGAAAAGGATTGCTGTTGAAATTCTTAATAAGTCATTGAAAGTTCCCAAAGTGTGAGGGACACGTGCCGTGTTGTATCAACACGGGCCATGTCATTATGGGCAGTAAGTCATTTACCAGATTGTGAGGGAACACGGGCCGTGTTGTTTTAACTCGGGCCGTGTCACTATGGGCAGCGATTTCGGTTCCTTCAAACTGCACGGGTCGTGTTGCTCAACGACATGGCCCATGTTACTTAATGAATTTGCAATAACTTGTTATCTTAATCAAACTTCATCATATTCTTTTCCTAACGTCTTTGCACACATCAGTCATCATGGGAATCGTTGTTGTGTATCATTTCCTGAACACTCTATTTGTGTCGTGTTGGTTGAATCGTTATGACGGGCATGTGAGGAGACTAGCTAAGGAGAGGAAAGCAGCGACTTGTTGCTCTTCGTGTGCACGCAATGGCACTGCGATACCGTGGGTGGCTGGGCCATCGGGCAACTTTTGCAGAAGACCCGAACATGCCAATCGGGTCTAGGAAACCTATTGGATCATGTCTATAATGAAACAGGAAGAAAATATGTTTGAGAGAGGCTTACCCCGTCACTTGTTAGATTCCCATGGTTTTCGTCAAAGTCGTCAGGTTCAATTATTTCTTTAAAGTCGTTCTTGTGAGGTCATGTCCTTAATTATCAAATGATAACACAAAAGAAAAGACGCATTCCATGGATATAATGTAATTAATAAGATACATAAATCGATTATAATATTATTGCTTGACTAATATGGCCTAAGTATATATTTTCTTTTCCTTGTTTTCCTTCGGGGGTTTCTTCAGGGGCTCTCCACGATTTGCCATGGTCGATGGAGAACCTCTTGAAAATTGAACTTTTCTCCCTAGGTTACTGAGCTTTTTGCTGACTGGTTAAGGGTTTTATATTTAGGTGCGGGTCGAATGAAGTTGGGACGGGTGAAAGCAAACTTGCATTGCATCCAGAACATTACATCTAATTATAAATAATGTGACAGCTTAATAATAACTATTGTAAGACAACGTTTAATATTTTAGCTGCTGGATAAAAGATGTATAATTGGTTAGCTTTTGAGAGATGGTTGTATAACATTACAGTACCGAAGGAGTATAATGTTTTGGTTACTCGAAAGTGTATTGTAAAATAACTTTATAACTATCTTTGTAAAATAGTAGTTCCCTTGAATTCTATACCTAAAACTCGATGGAGTTGTTTGCCCTTGTTATGGACTTTTTCTGTAGCGGCATAACGCCATGTGTGAGTTGAGCTGGAAGCCGGGGCATTACAGTTCAATATGTTATGTATCGATCTGCGACATAAATATGGACTCAAGCCTTCACGTTATGTATCGCTGGAGGAACAAGTAGGAATGTTTCTAAAGAGTGACATTAAACGAAGACAATAGAGAAATCCAAACAACATTCGAACATTCACGAGAAATAGTAAGCAAGTATTTTCATCATGTGCTACAAGTAGTGGGTCAACTTGCAAAAGACATGATTAAAACTAATCCAAATTATAACGGTGGTGCACAATTTCACAAGCCTATAAACCAACAATATCTTCCTTATTTTAAGGTTGGTATAAGATGATTTTCCTAATATGTATATATGACTTATATATATAGGATAAAAAAGGGGGTAAAGTCCCTTTAGGTAATTGGCTAAAGAAAAACAATCTTACCGATTGATTTTCTGAACTACCTTTTTGTCTTTCAGCTAGTAAAAGTTGAGTGGTGGGGATTCAACCATTTTTTTTGAATCAATGGTTAGGATTGATTCCTTTATCGAATCAGCTAAAGGGTCTTTAACCCCTTCAAGCCCATATATATAGGGCACGTCATTGGTGCTGCAAAAAACATCATAGTGGCTGCTGAACACTGTAGGTTGAGAAATTATACTTTAAGTTGAAAAGTTTATACTGAAACTTATTGAATGCATACAAGTTAGATTTTAGTTATAAAATACACTAAAAACATGATTGTACACATTCATCAACTTATAGTATAGAATCGCCAACCTACTGTATTTGTAGTAGCTATTACGCTGTCTCTTGCAACACGAATGATTTTATACATATATGAATCCGACTCAACTTTTATCCCATAGAATTGTATTGGTGCCATTCACGGTAGTAATGTCAAAGCAAGACTACCACAAGGGGAAGAAATTTCATTTATTGGTAGAAAAGGATATGCAACTGATGTGTATGAAAACACACATCATTTCTTTACTCTAAATATTTGTTATGTGCCTCATGTATCATCTATTTTATGTTTTTACGTCTATTTATCTAGGAATGTTGGTACTGTTGTGTTTTTATGTTTTTGGTAGTTGGGTGTAAAATTTGGAACAAAATGAAGAAAGATGAAGAAGATAGACAAGTCATGAGCTCAAAGGCTAAAATTCACAAGTTTATCTTGTTTCGGGAGCTAATGCGGCAAAGTTTCACGTCGATATGTTAGCTTAGCATGTTTAGAAGTGTTGTATAAGTTTTTAGAATTTTAGGCGTCGTTTAGTATTATTTTGTAAAGTTTTTAGGAGAACCAGCAGCTACGTCGCGGCCAATACTCGCCTAGTCACGAGCAGGGCTCAAATCGCCGCGGGCGCGAAGGCAACTATGTCGCGGACGCAATACGTTTTTCAAGGCAATTTCCGGATTTTTCACCCGTCACGGGTGTGACACATAATTGGCCGTGGCCGTGACTGTCTCCCAAATGCAAAACATTAATTTTTAGCCGTTGGATCAATCTGATCTCCACTATGCCTATAAATATACGTTGTTAAGGTTCTTCTAAAGATAATTGAGCACCAGAGACGGCAGAGGTGATCAGAGAAGGAGGAGACACGAAGAGGAGAGGCTTGGAGGCTTTTGATCAAACTTTTCAAGGGAATTGATCAATGACTCATTTCTATTGCCTTGAATTATGTTTGGAACGTGATTGGCACTATAAAACATTTATTCTCAGTATTTTATTCTCTGCAGAATGTTTGTCTTTGATGCTATGACTCATTTTATGCTTAATTTGACTGATATGCATGAGTAGATCATTAGTAGGGATACGTTAATGAACTGAGATGTCCCTAGATCATGAGATGAAGCTTACTTGACTAAAACCAGAGATGTTAATGATGAATATGTTGCATGAAACCTGCTAGAACTATTTCATAACATATGTTTATCAGATTGATCACCTAATATACGTAGTTTAGAGCTATAAATCACGCTAAGTGATTTATTTAGTAGCGAATTGATATAATATGATTTTACCGAATTGTCATATATAATCAATGGTTTTATATGCACGTGACATGATTAGTTTAAGTTAATTGTTATTCATGTTATGAATGATTTTTTCATGTTTTGAATCAACTCTTTTGATGAAACCATGTTTGAGCTAATTGAAATGGTTTTAATTTATTGAGTTAGTTTGACTATCCGACCTAATTGAAAGTTAGAAACTAAGGAACGTAGTGAGTTAAGCCAAAACTCATTACAGCCATTCAAAATTAATCATTACATCTAAAATTCAGAAATATCCATGATTGATCTAGGAGACTCAAAAGGAATTCGACCATCATCCCTATATTTCTCCCAATTTAAGGAAACTTCTCTATATCTCAGCTCTATCTTGTCTTCTGTTTGACCTAGTTAGTTTAGTTTTAAGTTATCCTTTTAAAGAGTTGAAAAATCCCCAAAATTCTATCTTTATTCTTACCATTCCCTTATGATAGAAATTACTTGAAGTTGAGTTTAGGTCGACCTTCTCTGTTCCCAGTGGGATCAACTCCTGTTTCCATATCTACATTAGTATTTATAGCAGGTTAAAAACAAATTGGCACATTTACAATGAACGTGGAAGTCGCCATAATTACACCTTGGCTGACTCGCATCAATTTCTGATGCCGTTGTCGGGGAACGGTAAAGAGTGTCATTAAAACCAGATTTAACTTACATTTTTCTATTCTAGGATTTATTTTAAAAAAACTTTAGAAATCAAAATTTTTTGTTTTAACGACTTAACAGTTTTTAAAATAAAATATAAAAAAATTTAAAATTTTTTTGAACAAAAAGAAGTCATTTATGAAATTTTATGAACTTGAGAAGTGGTAGGGTCACAAGGTCTAAAGTGCAAAAATTAATTGTTCATTTTGAGTAGCCTCAGCTCTGCTCTTTTTTTAGGTTTGCTTCTTTTTCAACACTAAACAGAGAAAGGAGTTTTACTCCTATTCAATTTACAAATTTAGATATGATAGATAATCGGGCCAACATTCCTCCAAACAATCAAACTAACCAGAATGCTCAAAATGTTCAAGAACCTCCAATTGATAATCCCACATTGAGAGAGTTAGCTAAATATGATGATACAAATGAACCTTCATAGTGTATAGTGTTTCCTGATGTTAAAAAAAATTTTAAACTTAATTCTTGATTTTTACATAAATTACCATCTCATCATGGTTTGCCTGGTGAGGATCCTCATCGGCATCTAAATGAATCCAGGGTAGTTTGTGCAAACATGAAACCAGAAGGAGTAACTCATGAAGTCATTAAGCTTAGAGCTTTCCTATTTAGCATCCAAGATGCCGCTAAAAATTGGCTCTATGACTTACCCAAGGGAACAATAAATACATGATGGCAGATGAAATCCCTATTTCTCGATAGATATTTTTCTGCCTCTAAAATCACGACTATTCAGAAATAGATCTGCTCAGTCAGACAAAAAAAACGGGGATTTATTACACGAATAATGGGAACGTTTTAAATGTCTATGCTCAAGCTGTCCAAAGCATCAATTCTCAGAAAATCTTCTCATACGATATTTTATCAAGGACTCTCTACAACAAACAGAAAATTGGTCGATGCAGCATGTGCGGCTGATCTTCAAGATAAACAACCGCGAGTTGCACGTCAAATTCTTGAAAAGATGGCTGCAAATTCTCAAGATTTCAATCGTGATGATGAACCTTCTCGCCATGTCCAAGAAATATCCTCCTTGCCTAGTTCTGCTGATATAAAGCTTAATAAATTAACTGATATGCTTACTAAAGTCCTAACTACAAATAATAACATTCTTCAAGTAAAAGCTTGTGGAATTTATTATAATATGGGATATCCAAGTGATTCTTTTCCTATGTTACAAGAAGAGAAAACTAATGCTGTGGGATTTCCAGGCCCACCAAGTCAACCGAGGCAACATCAGTGGAACTATAATACAGATCAGCCTTGGAGGAATCATCCAAATCTTCGTTGGGGAGGTAAAAATAATGTACCTTCTATTCCCCAACAACAAAAATTTCCTACTGGATTTTATCAGGTACAACAGAATGATTTTATCAGGTGGAATGTCCCTTGAAGATGGTTAAATCCATACCTACAACTCCAATGACTATGCGAAAGGATGCTAAGGAATCTAAGGCCGATATTCAAGATATTTGAAGCCAAGTCAGTAAACTAACCTTTGATATGAGCCACTTGAAGGCTCAAATGAATAATAAACTCCCTTCTCACCCTATAAATCCTGAAGAAACTACAAATGCAATAACTCTGAGAATTGGGAAAGAGTTAACAGGAATTTATGAAAATCCTCACGAAATTGAAGATGAACTGGAAGTTCATAAAGATAAAGAGGGAGAGGAGGGAATTCCCTCATAACCTAAGCAAACTGAAGAAGAAACAAAGATATCTACACCGAAAGAAACAAGAATTATTTCCAACCGTTTGACTAAGGATAAGAAAGCAGAAACGAAAAATGACATATTTGAGCTTTTTAAGAAAGTCGAAGTAAACGTTCCTTTATTGGAAGCATTCAAACAAGTTCCAAGATATGCTAAATTTTTAAAGGAACTTTGCACCAACAAACGAAAATTACATGGCCCTGAACGAGTCATATTTCAGCTATTTTACAGAAGAGACTATTGCAAAAACAAAAGGACCTTGAAATGTTTACCACAGCATGCACGATAGGAAGTATGCAAATTGCAGGTTGCATGATTGATCTTGGAGCATTCATCAATGTGATGCCTTTATTGATTTTTCAATCCATGAATATAGGACCTTTACAATCAACTGGGGTTGTAATTCAGCTTGCTGATAGGTCCATGACACATCCTTCTGCAGTGGTACAAAATGTCCTTGTTAAAGTTAGCAATCTTGTTTTTCCTGCAGACTTTTACATTATAATGACTGTAGATGGTCATAACTCTTCAACTCATGCACCAATTTTATTAGGGCGACAATTCTTAAGGACTGCCAATACAAAGATTGATGTTCATGATGGAACGCTGTCCATGGAATTCGATGGAGAAAAAAATTACATTCAATATTTATGAAGCTATGACACATCCAAGCGATCAAGTTTTTGTTGTGTCTTCGGTTAATACCTCCATGTCTCTAGAAGAAGAATTGTTTGATGCAGATGATTTAACTTTTAAGGAAAATATCATGAGAATTGACATAGAACAGGAATTTGACTTAGATAATTATGATCAGGACTTGTCTTTCCTAGAAGATCAATTAAAGGGCAAGAGCATGTCAAAATGTTTGAATTGTCACAAGACCATGAAAAGATCAAGCCATCAATTGAAACACCACCAACATTAGAGCTAAAACACCGTTGTCAGCTCAGTTGAAATATGCTTATCTGGGTGACGATAACAAGTTATCGATTATTATTTCAAGTCAAATGACAGATGAGTAAGAAAAAACTCTGGTGGGTGTACTAAAAAGGCACAAAACAATATTTACTTGTCCCTTTGGAACTTATGGTTACAGGTGTATGCCTTTTGGTTTATGCAATGCACCTACAAGGTATGTAATGTCCATATTTTTTGATTATATATCAGAGATAATTGAGGTCATGGATAATTTTTCAGTCTATGAAAATTCTTTTGATCATTGTTTGAATAATCTTGAAAAAAAAAAACTGAAGAGGTGTGTAGAAACGAACCATGTACTAAATTATGAGAAATGCCATTTCATGGTGGAATAAAGTTTGGTGCTGGGACACGTTGTCTCCGCTATGGGGTTAGAAGTAGACAAAACAAAGATAGAAGTTATCAAATCTCTATCTTATCTCTCAAGCACTAGAAAAATACGCATATTCCTTGGACACGCAGGTTTCTACAGACGATTTATAAATGATTTTTTCAAGATCCCAGACCCCCTGAATAAACGTCTAGCAAACAGTAATGAGAATGGTCTGCTAACCTTTCTAGCATTTGATCCATGAAAGGTAACAGAAAATGATCCTTTCTCGTGACGGCATTTAATTTCCTGTAATCAATATAGACTCTCCAGCCACTTTTTACTCTTGTTGTAATAGTTTCCCCGTTGTCCTTCCCAACTACCGTTGTTGTAATAGACTTCTTTGGCACAACGTGTATCGGACTTACCCATCGGCTATCCGTGATTGGATAAATTACTCCAGCATCAAGCAATTTTAAAATTTCATTTTTGACCACCTCCATCATTGGAGGATTCAATCTCCTTTGAAGTTCTATGGATGGTTTGGAGTTGTCCTCTAATAATATTTTGTGCATGCACGTAGAGGGACTAATTCCTTTAATGTCGGCAAGGGTCCATCCAATAGCCATTTTGTGTCTTTTTAGTACACTCATCAGAGCTTTTTCTTGCTCATCTGTCAGTTGACTTGAAATAATAATTGGTAACTTGTTATCATCCCTCAGATAAGCATATTTCAACTAGCTAGCAACGGTTTTAACTCTAATATTGGTGGTGTTTCAATTGATGGCTTGATCTTTCCATGGTCTTGTGGCAATTCAAGCATTTTGATATGCTCTTGTCCTTTTAATTGATCTTCTAGGAAAGCCAAGTCATGATCATTATTATCTAAGTCAAATTCCTGTTCTATGTCAATTCTCATGATATTTTCCTTAAAAGTTACATCATCTACACCAAACAGTTCTTCTTCTAGGGACATGGAGATATTAACTGAACACAGTGCAAAAAACTTGATCGCTTGGATGTGTCATAACTTTATAAATATTGAATGTAATTTTTTCTCCATCGAATTCCATGGACAGCGTTCCATCATTAACATCAATCTTTGTATTGGCAGTCCTTAAGAATGGTCTCCGTAATAGAATTGGTGCATGAGTTGAATAGTTATGACCATCTTCGGTCTTTATAATGTAAAAATCTGTAGAAAAAACGACATCGTTAACTTTCACAAGGACATCTTCTACCACTCCAACAGGATGTGTCACGGACCTATCAGCGAGCTGAATTACAACCCGAGTTGGTTGTAAAGGTCCTAAATTCAAGGATTGAAAAATTGATAAGGGCATCACATTGATGGACGCTCCAAGATCAATCATGGAGCCTGTAAATTGCACACTTCCTATCGTGCATGGTGTGGTAAACATTTCGGGATCCTTTTGTTTTTACGGTAGTCTTTTCTGTAAAATAGCTGAAAATTCTTGCTTACCATGACTCGTTTTTGGCCCTGTAATTTTCGTTTGTTGGTGTAAAGTTCCTTTAAAAATTTAGCATATCTTGAAACTTGTTTGATTCCTTCCAACAAGGGAATGTTTACTTCGACTTTCTTAAAAAGCTAAAACATGTCCTTTTCCGCTTCTACTTTCTTATTCTTAGTCAAACGCTTAGGAAAACGAGCATTGGAAATAGTTGTTGTTTCTTCCGTGGCATATATCTTTGTTTCTTCTTCAATTTGCTTAGGTTATGAGGGAATTCCCACCTCCCCCTCTTTATCTTTATGAACTTCGAGTTCATCTTCAATTTCATGAGGATTTTCAGAAATTCCAATTAACTCTTTCCTACTTCTCAGAGTTATGCGATTTGCATTTTCTCTCGGATTTATCAATTAAGAAGGGAGTTTATTACTCATTTAAGCCTTCAGCTGTCCCATGTCAGAGGCTAGTTGACTGACTTGACTTCAAATATCTTGAACATCGGTCTTAGATTACTTAGCATCCTTTTTCATAGTTATTTGAGTTGCATCCATGGATTTAACCATATCTTCAAGTGACATTCCATCTGATAAAATCATTCTGTTGTCCCTGATAAAATTAAGAAGGAAATTTTTGTTGTTGGGGAACAGTAGCTGCATTATTTTGACCTCTCCAGCGAAGATTTGGATGATTCCTCTAAGGCTGATATGCATTGTAGTTCCACTGATGTTGCCTCGGTTGACTTGGTGGGCCTGAAAATCCCACAGCATTAGCTTTCTCTTCTTGTAACATAGGATAAGAATCAGTTGGATGTCCCATATTATAACAAATTTCACAAGCTTTTACTTTAGGAATGTTATTGTTTGTAGTTAGGACTTTAGGAAGCATATCAGTTAATTTATCAAGCTTTATATCAGCAGAACTAGGCAAGGAGGAAATTTTTTGGACATCACGAGAATGTTCATCATCGCGATTGAAATCTTTATAATTTGCATCCATCTTTTCAAGAATTTGACGTGCAACTCGTGGTTGTTTGTCTTGAAGATCACCCCTACATGCTGCATCGATCAATCCTTTGTCTACTGCAGAGAGTCCTTGATAAAAATATCGTACGAGAAGATTTTCTGAGAATTGATGATTTAGATAGCTTGAGCATAGACGTTTAAAACGCTCCCTTGAGTAAGTCATAGACGTTTAAAACGCTCCCTTGGGTAAGTCATAGACGTGTAATTATTCCCCCTTCTTTTGTCTGACTGAGCAGATCTGCTTCTGAATAGTCATGATTTTAGAGGTAGAAAAATATCCATCGAAAAATAAGGATTTCATCTGCCCCCACTTATTTACTGTTTCCTTGGGTAAGTCATAAAGCCAATTTTGAGCGGCATCTTCGATGCTAAATAGGAAAGATTTAAGCTTAATGACTTCATCAGTTACTCCTTCTAGTTTCATGTTTGTACAAACTACCCTGAATTCATTTAAATACTGATTAAGATCCTCATCGGGCAAAACATGAAAAGATGATAATTTATATAAAAATCCAGAATTAAGTTTAAAATTTTCTTGAATATCAGGAAACACTATACACAATCGAGGTTCATTTGTATCATCATATTCAACTAACTCTCTCAATATGTGATTATCAATTTGAGGTTCTTGAACATTTTGAGCATTCTGGTTATTTTGATTGTTTGGAGGAACGTTGGTCTGATTATCTGTCATATCTAAATTTATAAATTGGAGGCGACTCAAAATGAACAATTAATTTTTGCATTTCAGACCCTGTGAACGACTTCTCAAGTCCATAAAATTTCATAAATGACTTCTTTTTGTTCAGAACAATTTAAAATTTTAATATATATTATTTTAAAAACCGTTAAGTCTTTAAAACAAAAAATTTGATTTTTAAATTTTTTTTAAAAAAATAAATCCTAGAATAATAAAATATCAAGTTAAATCTGATTTTAATGACACTCAGTTATCGTTTTCTGACAATGTACTCAATTTACAACAAGTGCTTTATAACCCTGAATATATTTGTAGTTTGTGATTACAACATGTGTTTTAGATTCGCATGGGCTGGATGGGAAGGGACTGCTCATGATGCACGTATATTTAATGAAGCACTTCGTATACTAGAGCTTCATTTTCCTCATCCAAGAATTGGTTAGTATTATAATAGCTCACTATATTGAATATTTAGTTTTTTAATTTTAACTTGACTAATAATCGATATTATTTTATTTTCTTAAGAAACAATTATGCCGTTGAGGCCAGTTATCCAAACACAATCGGATACCTTGCTCCATATAACCCATTTCAAGATGGACAATCATTTATTCAAACTATTAGGGAAAGCATGATGGACAATATTACGTGACATGCCATATTATGCATTTCAAATCCGAAGGGAGATCTTGATTGCATCTATGGGACTTCATAATTATTTCAGGAAAATAGGAACATCAGATATTCAATTTGTAAAAGTTGAGAGTGAGAACTATCGTCCAGGAGAAGATGATCACGACCAAGAAGATGAGATTTTGGCAAACACTTCCAATGATGGTACCAACAATGCTATATACTCGATGGCTTTTAGGGATGCAACTAGAATATCGATCCACGCGTTACACGAGATGAATAAAGATAACATAAATAAATAGTATTAAATTTATTTTTATAGATGATTAATATATTTTGAACGTGATAGTTATTTTTTTATTTTTTATGAAATCTATCTTAGTGAGAAAAGTTATTGCTTTATTAGCATTTCATATGTAAAAGTATAAGGATTTCATATAATTATTCCTTTGTGAAATATTTTGTATACATAATTATTATATATTTTTTATTTGATCCAAAAATTTTATGTTAAATTTGAGATAATAACTTTTGATTATAATTATAGATGTGATTGTTCGGATTTTTTTAATTTTTGATCAAATAGTTAAGTGAATTTAATATCGTCAAGATTTAATCTCGATCGTTCAATTCATAATCAAAGATCAGAAATTAATTGGATAAGATTCTGTTAGTTTGAACAAAATAAAATTACTTGATTATCTATTAAAATTTTCAACTACAATAATACTCTGTCACACCGTTTGTCATCGAAATGATTTGTCGCGATTTGTCACGCTTATAAACGATTGAGTAATACGATATATATTAGAATGTATCGGATATTGCAAAAGAGTGATAATCTTTAAAACAAATATTGTACTTGTATGCATTTAATATTTCTCATTTCATGTTCAAGTTTGAATCGAGTTGGGAGCATTTTGTTTATAACAAACATGAGTGTCCATGAACTAGTAACAATATAACAATACAGTTCAATTTTTTTAACCTTTAATTTTCTTTTGATTTTTTTTAAATTTTTATTTTTATTTTCTTATTCCATTTAAATTCTTTATTCAAGATTCAAAAATATCTAACTGATTATGTTGACCTTACATCATTTCACAGTTTATAAGCCAAAACACTTTTTTTCTACCAAACACTCAGTTTGACTTACTTTTAAATTCAAACAGTTTTTATCAAACACAATCTGTTTATTATGAATACGTAATGAGCTATATTTTATAACTTTCATCCATAAACCAGATAAGCACTTATTTCTTGTATTGCCAAACGGGGCCTACCTCTGAAGTATTGGTATAGATGTGTTTAATATACCCATTGTCAAATAGAAATAGCTGCTATTTCTTTTCCCATTACAGTATTATTTCCGTCATTACATAACATTTTCAACATTTTTTTTACGTGTGTCGTATTAAAATAGAATGATGATAAACGATATACGTTGGTTATAAAGAATTATACAGTCAACATTATTTAACCGTTCATTTGTGAGATGGACAATCAAGATTCAAAGAATTTTTGTTACTTTCGGGATTCTTTTTCAGTAATTATTGTATACAGAATCTCATTTTCATATAAAATTATGTCTAATTGTCTTGCAACTTATTTTTGATTAAATTACATAATTTAAACAATCATTGATGTTTCACAAAAAAAATTACAAAAATCTGCATTTGATTGTTCGCAAGTCAAATTTTGACTCGACATCGATAAAAAATAAAAGTATTATTAAATAATTGGGACGGAGGGAGTAGCTTAAGCACTCGTAACAGTTTTCTTATATAATTTTCTATACCTGTGTGTAAAGAATCTATAAAAAAAAGATCTTGCAATAGATTCTTTGTTTATGTTTATCCTTATATGATTCTCTATATTTTTTTGTTTTTCATATATTTTTAAAACCGAAATTTTATTCCATGTATAATTTATACATCGCAAGCGTCATCGCATGTGTAAGCCAGCGCATGTGTCATCCACACCTCCGGATGGGAAAAGCTGTGACAAATTGCACGCACCTCCGGTGTTCGACCTCGTCAAAGCATGTGTCGTGTCCTTTTCTTTAGTGCATTGACAAAGACTATTGTCTTATATATAACTTTCATGTCTTCTTGTGCCATCCAAACAATCACGATTAAATTATACCAACAGGTGAAACTTTAATGCTAGAGTAGTATTTTAGAACTGGTAAAGAGATACAAACAATAGTTGAGTTGACACTAAGAGTGAAGAGGGAAAATCCATATAGTTTCAAAGGAAGTTCAAATATGAACCCACTTTCAACAAAACATAGGAAAAAAAAAAAAAAACAAACAAACAAATATAAATAAATAATAACAATAAGTTCAAATATGAACCCCTCTGAGTTCTTCTCTCCAAGTTGGCTCTCTCCACTTACTCATCACCCGCCCCCGTCCGGCACGCACCTTTTCATCCTCTCCCTCGCCTCCACAACTGCTTTATCCATCACACCAACAAGAACATGGCGTATCTGCTGCCACCAACAGCGATCATATCGTTTTTCTAGAAGAAGACTGGGTCGAAGTGAGGTACCATAGTTTTTCGGATTCCGAAGTACTGTGGTATTTAGGCATTGTCGCTAGCAAAGAGCTGAAAGGGAAAGGATTCAGGCCAATAGTGTTTCTTGATTCATGTTCCCCCTGGAAGCCCAATTCTACCTCCGACATTAAGTCCCCGAGACTCTTCTTTGCCCCTCTCCTCCGCTGGCACCTCTATCTGATTTCTCCGAGAACCAAGTGGTAGAAGCTTTCGACCAGTGTATGCGGAGGGCAGGTTGGATGGGCGACTTCTTAACCATGACCTTTCGAGGTTTTGTTCAAAGGCCCCGGCAGAGTTCGTGTTGAGTATGGCCTAGATTGAAAAAAAAGAAAAACAAGAAAAGAGATTTGGCGGCATAGGTGGTCTGACAGCATCAAAAAGCCTCAGTTTCTATTTTGCTTGGCTCCTTCTATTTGCGCAAGTCCAACTAGGAATTATATGCGATGTTATATCTATAATTTAAAATCAAAATGCAAAAACAGTGTTTTAATCATGAACAAAAAATAATGATAAAATAGAATTGAGATAAAAATACGTGGTTCCATATTTGAAACCAAAGATAGGTGTAACTATCCTTATTACATCTTCAATTATGACTATTTTTTTAATTTTTTTAAAGAAATTATGAAGATTATAATTTTACTTATCCAATAAAAAAATATATAAAATATATCAAAAACTCTGAAACCTCATCAAATCGAACAGATAAAAAATTGACATCATAATTAACGTGGGGATTGGGGGCTAGGGCTATGACCGGTGACGGGGGGACTCCCATCGACGATGCCAATCGCATAATGGGAAGTGATAGACCAAAGAAAGCAAGGGTTAGTCGGGGTACGCAGACTAAAGTTGATGATGAGAACGTGATATCGATGAAGGAATTGAGTATGAAAGAGGTAAATGGATGTGGCAATAGGAAAAGGACAATGGGTGAAACGAATTTGATGAATCGTGATGTGCATATATCCATGACCTTTGTAGCGAGAGTGATGATCTGGATGTGGTAACGGAGATAGGAGTAGATTGGAGGGTTTCGAAACCTAAAACGCCTAGTTGGGCTGACATTATAGAAGGAAAGCGAATTAGTAAGGATCTGGATGCGAATAGACATGGGGAATGTGGATTGCAATTAGATTTTGTGGAATCTGGGGATGAAGGCTTGATCATTTCGTGGGATGACGTGGTTGATGAACAGAGATATTGGCAATGCTCATTGATTGGTTATTGATGTGTGTCGAAACACATACTATTTTACACTCTTAAACTTATATTTTGTTTCATTTTTATGATCTATTTAATTGTATTAGTTTCGTTTTATTTTTAGAGCCTAATACTGTTGAAACTTTTGTTTTTATTGCAGAATGTCGATAGAAGAGTAGTGTTAACGGTCATGATGATTGGAAGATTTTTTGAAGCTCTAGAATGCATTACATAGCAGATTGAAAGTGTTCGAAGCGATTATGAGTGTAATGTTGATGATTATGGGTATATTGTGATCAAACACGACCACGGAATGAATTGCACATGTAGACACGGCCATGTTTCCTTTGTCTATAATCTCGAAGTATGGCCTGTCCAGGCCATGTCAAGTGGACACGGGGGTGCGTCACTCATGGAAGAAATACCAATTCAAGCCGTGTCAGACTAAGCACGGCTGTGTCTTGACCTCCATACTACAGATCTTCATTATTTTAAATTAGTGATTTATAGGGGATTGTTTGTTATATTTCTCCTCTATAAATACCACGACTTCCACATCAGAGAAAGAGGAGGACTAATTTCATACGGTAAAGAGAACGATGCACTTTCAAACCCTATAAGCAGATCTAGGACAAAGACGATCAATCTGTATCCATCAACAACATCGAGATTGAGTCACGATCGTTGAGATCTTCATCAAAACTCTATTCTTATATGATCTTTTGGATTTATTCTCAATGTTTTCAGACTTTCTATCTTGTTTTGTAATGGATCTTGAATCGTTTTCCCGTATTGTTTTGTTTTCTATCATGATTGTAGCGCAAATCTTTTGTGTGAAAAGGTAGTGAAGATAATTCTCTTCTATGATCTAGAATGATTTGATCTTATTCTTAACATTGATATGATATGATATAGTTTTGGTCATTCTATACATTGAAATATCAATCATTGCAATTATCATTCTCTTTTGATAATATATGGTAGCAAACAAAAGGTTATATTATTCTTTTCTGTATAACCTAAAGTATTCATGTCATGATTCGTAAACAATGAATTATTCTCTTCTATTCAATGTTTATGGTATATTGAGTTATGATATAATACAACATTAATTAGTCTAGGTATATTCTCATCTTTCTTAGGTTGAATATTGTTAGTTGATCGTTTATTCTCATCTGGCTATCATATTTAAGATATAACATTAGTTAGGTTTCACTTAGCTACAATAACAGCAATGAATCAAAATACATTGTCATATATTTTTTTTTTCAATTGATTAAAGTTAGTCCAATGTTTTCGTACTTTGCAATTTCTAGATGTCATTATTTCGTATTAAATCACAAACCCCCTATTTCTACGACATTAAATTATTTCTTAAGTGATTGACACAAAATCAGTTTGTTGTATCCGTTTCTTATGGGATCAACTCGACTTGTCACTACAACATGTTTATAGCAATTCTGTTATATGTGGTGTACTCAGGATTTAATCTGTACACCTTGTGACAGACACGTCAAGTTTTGAACGGCCGTTACAGTATTCATTTTTATGTTAATTCATTTGATTTGTGATTTTATTTGTTTCTCTGAATTTTTGAACAAGTATTTGGAGACAACCATTAGTGCATGAACTTGAGGAGTGGGTGCATCACAAGAGTATACGTAAAGAAGATTGTAAGGAAGCTTGAACAAACTAACTTCGAGCATCCAAGCACTACTCGAGAGGGACCAGGACATTCTGTTAACCCTACATATTCCCTCGTTGAGAGCGTTCCAATTTTATTTCCTACAATGGTTATTGAAAGTACTTTATTGGATTTGATGAATCAAAGGATTACTAACATGTGTGATCAAGTGTGCTTAAAGTGAACAGGTACTCTGTCGGACACTAGTTATCCGATTGGCACAATCAGAATGGTAAAAGCTCTGGGTAGGACGGCTATTGTAAGGTCAGATAAGTTTTCAATGGAAGCTCTGGACAGAAATAGGACGTCTGGCACAGATAAGTCTTGTAAATTTTAGGAGATCGTGTCGGAGACAGTGAAGTTGTGAGTATCAGCTCATTTGTGATCAGATCAGTTCTCAGAGTGGTTCAAGAAAGTTTACAGATTGTCAGCAATAGATCAGACGGGTTGAATAAGACTTCTGGAAGATATCTGCTCAGACGCTTATATGCTATTAAAGACTTTGTCAAACTTAAAAGAAGACACGTCATATGACTTCTTGAAAAAGGGGATTGGGGGTTGATGGGAGAGAAACCCTCAAGCCTTGGCCTATATAAGGCATAGGATTATCGGGAAAGGGCAATGAAAAAGAATTCACTTCTATATTCACATTTTCGAACCAAAGAGTTCAAAGTTTCTCTCTCTCTCTCTCTCTCTCTCCTCATCAAGAAAACTTTCAAGTGTTCATCGAGAATAAGTTTTCTCAGGAACATCATGATGAAGACGTTGATTGGTGCAAGTCTTCTTACTTCTTTGGAAGATCAAATGTTTGAGTTCAACAATGAAGAGCTTCTCAAAGTAATTTTGAATCTCAACACAAACAAATATGAGCCAACAGATTACAATCTTGAAAATCTGGAAGAAGAATTAAATCAAATTGAGAAAGAAATATATGTTTGTACCGAATATGAACATCATCTAGAGCTATCCATAAATCATGAGAAGATGCTCCCATCAATAGTCAGTCCACCAAAACTGGAACTGAAACCACTGTCTCCACATTTAAAGTATGCATATTTGAGTGATAGAGAGCACTGTCAGTAATAGTTTCCACCAAACTAACTCTCGATGAAGAAGAGAAGTTAGTAAATGTCCTTAAATCAAACAAGAGAGCTATTGGGTGGACGATTGCTGATATCAAAGGGATAAGCCCTTCCACCTGTATGCATAGAATCTATTTGGAAGAAAATACAAAACCATCAAGCGAATCTCAATGTCGTTTGAACCCTCCTATGATTGAAGTAGTGAAAAATGAGATTCTAAAGCTCTTAGGTGTTGGAGTTATATACCCAATCACTATTTCTGAATGGATAAACCCAATTTATGTGGTTCTAAAGAAAACTGGAATGACTATAATTGAAAATCCTGATGGTAGAATGATAGCAACTCAAGTCCAAAATGGATGGAGAGTGTGTATTGACTATAGGAAGCTCAATGCTTCTACAAGAAAAGAGCACTTTCCATTACCATTCATGGATCAAATGCTGGAATGCTTGCCAAGTCGTTCACATTATTGCTTTCTCGATGTTTATTCTGGGTACAATCAAATCTACATTGCTCCAGAGGATCGAGATAAAACACTTTTACATGTCCATTTGAGAGCTTTACTATGCTCATCGGTTTGTGTAATGCCCAACTACATTTCAAAGATGTATGATGTCAATTTTATTTTTTTTTACTATATTGCTCACATCATTGAAGTGTTTATGGATGACTTTTCTATTTACGGAGATTCTTTTGAAAATTGTCTTAATAATCTGGAACTTGTACTTAATAGATGTATCGAAACTAACCTTGTACTTAACTTTGAAAAGTCCCATTTCATGGTAAAACAAGGTATAGTTTTAGATCAAGTACGTAGTCTCAGGAAGGGGACTTCAAGATGACCAAGCCAAGGTTGAAGTGATTTGCTCACTCCCTTATCCTACATTTGTTCGAGAAGTACAAGCTTTTCTGGCCATGGGGGATTTTACCGCAGATTCATTAAAGACTTCCCCAGGGTAGCATAACCAATGTGTAAGCTTTTGCAAAAAAACATTGTCTTTCATTTTGATGATGATTGCAAAACTGCCTTTAATGCTTTGAAAGAAAATTTAGTAACATCTCCAATTCTCCAACCTCCAAGTTAGAATTTGCCCTTTGAAATCATGTGTGATGTAAGGGATGAACCTGTAGGGGCAGTTTTGGGAGAACGAGTAGGCCGTATGCCTCACGTGATTTATTATGCCTCTCGTATGTTGGATGATGCACAATATAACTACACAACAACGGAAAAGGAGTTGTATGCTACTCTTTGTCCTAGAAAAATTTCGATCCTACCTTCTTGGCAAAAAAGTCATTATTTTCTCGGACCATGTAGTATTGAAATACCTTTTGAAAAAGAAAGAGTCTAAACTTAGACTATTACGATGGGTACTTTTTCTCCAAGAGTTCGATATCAAAATTCGAGACAAGAAAGGAGCAGAAAATTATGATGCAGATCATCTAAGTAGATTACCTAGAGAAGGAGAAGTTGTTCCTCTCTCAGATTTATTTCCAGATGAATATTTATTGTCAATCCATGGTGAAATTTCTTGATATGTTGACATTGTGAACTATTTAGTCATAAAAAAACTACCAAGTGAATTATCACACGCTCAAAGAGATAGAATTAAAAATGACGCTAAATATTACATATGAGATGATCCGTATCTGTTTAAATTCTATTCGGGTAAAAATTTGAGAAAATACGTGCCTAATCATGAGACACAATCTATTCTGAGATTCTGCCATACCTTTGGAAGTGGTGGTCACTTTAGCTCAAAGAGGACTGCACACAAGGTATTGGAAATGGGATTCTATTGGCCATCATTAAACAAGGATTTGTATGAATTTGTTAAATAAACATATTCCAAATGAGCTGGTAACTGCTTTAATCCCAATTTAGATGGACTTTGACTAGATGGAAGAATTTTCTCATGATTAATTGGAAATTCAATCATACTCATATTCTTCTTATTCAATTTTTGTTCAATTATCGTCATCAATTAATTCATCATAATTCAAATTGTCATTATCCATATTCATCTTCAATATAGCTTCCATGAATTCTTCTTCGTTTTCTTCAAAAGGCTCCATTTCGTTTAATTCATTGCATCGTAAATGTTGAACCTTATGATCTCTCCATTAAATTCCATAGACAAGGTTCCATCATTTACATCGATTGTTGTTTTTGCTGTTCTCAAAAAATGACCTACCTAGTAGAATAGGTGCTTGACTTGTTTCATTAATATGACCATTATCAGTTTTGAGAACATAAAAATCGGCAGGGAAGACTAGATCATTTACCTTCACCTAAACATCCTCCAATACACCTGCAAGATGTGCTACGGACCTATCAGCCAGTTGCATGACAACTTCCGTTGGTTGTAGAGGTCCTAAATTAAGGGATTTGTAAATCATTAAAGGCATAACATTTATAGATGCACCCAAATCAATCATACATCCAATAATTTCACCACTATCAATAGTGCATGGTATGATAATCATAGCAGGGTGTTTTTGCTTAGGAGGTAACTTCTTTTGCAAAACTGTAGAAACGTTTTCTCCTATCATTACTCTCTCATGATCTTTAAGCTTCCTCTTATTGGTGCAAAGCTCCTTTAAAGATTTGGCAAATCTAGGAATTTACTTCATAGCTTCCAATAAGGGAATATTCACCTGCATTTTCTTGAAAAGCTCAAAAATATCATTTCCGCTTCAACTTTCTTATTTTTAGCTAAACTGTTGGAAAATGGAGCAGAGGTGACAGGTTTGATGATTGGATCAATTTCTGGAATTTTCTGAGTTGGATCATTTTGATCCACATCAGGAATTACTTCCAACTCCTTTTCAATTTCATTAAACTTTGGCTTAGGTTCCTTCAATTCCTTATCATTCCTCAACATCACAGAATTGACGTTCTCTCTAGGATTGAGTGGTTGGGAAGAAAGTTTATTCTCTAAACTAGACTTCAGTTGGCTCATGTCAGAGGCTTATTTTGAAAAGGTTGTTGATTTTGATAGAAACCTGTAGGGGGATTTTTTTGTGCTGTAGGTGGATTTAATACATTATTATTATTACTCCACCTGAAATTTTGATGGTTCCTCCATGGTTGATCAGCATTACAATTCCACTGATTCTGTCTTTGATTTGGTGGCCATGGGAATCTCACTGCATTACCTTGTTCCTCATACAGAGTAGGACATGTATCAGTTGGATGAGCAACACTATTACAGAATTCACAAGCTTTCACTTGAGTTGAAATTTTGTTGGTTACTAGTTGAGTTATAAGAGTTGTAAGGGTATTCACCATCCCTTTCATCTCTAGAGCTGAAGTCTTGAGAGCTTTAGGCTGATATTTCAATTAATTTTCTTGCTTCAATAGGTGTTTTATTTGTTAAGGTCCCACCACTAGAAGCATTTATTCTATGACGATCTTCTGGTAGCAACCCTTCATAAAAGTACTGAATAAGCAAGTTTTCAACAAAGCTGTGATGTGGATAGCTTGCACACAACCTCTTGAAACTCTTCCAATATTCATGCAAACCTTCCTCATACTTCTGTTTTACTCCAAAAATTTCCTTTCTGAGAATTGTAGTTCGTGAAGATGGGAAATATTTTTTTAAAAATTAATTTTTGCGTTTCAGCCCATGCATTAATTGAATTGGAAGAAGTTCATATAACCAGTCCTTTGTATAGCCTTATAGACTACCAGGAAAGGCATACAATTTCAAAGTTTCAATAGGGACACCATTTGTTCTATTGCATTTACATACAACATGGAACTCTTTGATGTGTTTATTAGGATCTACGATTGTCGCTTGACGTATAAAATTAGTATTTAAGTTCACTCACTCTCACTATTAATCAATTAAATTAATATAGTAATGGAAATAAAGGTCGATCTCTATATAGACGGTTCTTCAAATGATTTAAGCAAATTATTACTCTAATATTA
>JAOVYX010011918.1:0-32992 GCA_035668315.1 Drosera spatulata
GTATAATATTTAAGTAAACTTGTGGACTTAGTATGATGATGCTTTAAGTGTAATTTTATTTAGTACTTATTCTAAATTCGGTTAAGTTGAATTGCCTGGTTAGGATTTGTAGGATCCTGCCGGCAGTAATGCTACATGGGTTTTATAGAAAAAGATCGGAAAACTCGGGGCGTTACACGTAAACTTCATAATCAAGGTCATGTCATGAGCTTTTTCTGAAGACTCAAACTGCGAATCAATCGCCTCCAGCAAGTCTTTCACCTTAGTATGCTGCTCGACAGAACCATGAATGCTAACAGATAATTTGGTCTTTATGAACATAATACAAAGAGGGTTGGACCGCTCCCACTATTCATAAAGGGCCACTTGAGGTGGAGTGCTAGCATCAGTAACCGCAGGTGGTTCATCTTTTCTAATATCACACTCTATATCCACGCACCCCAATTGTAAAAGGATCAGATCCTTCCAAACTTTATAATTATCACCTTTAAGTTTGGAAACATCCATTTTAAAATCAGAGAAAGTCACAGGTTGTTAAACTGCATAACAAACAACACATGTTTACTAACTTGAGACAAATAAACTTAAATCATGATTTATCCAATACAAACCATGCAAACATATGAATCACATAATATAGAAATTGCACGTGGGCTAAACTCCTAATTTAAATAGATTCATAATACTGAATGATGAAACTAACAGGTTATATTCCTTTCTTAATACCTGTGGACGAATTAAGAAAGTAATCTATTATATCATCCTAATTAATTACGTCAATACAACAAAGTCACTATGGGGTAAAACTCGCTATATTAACATGATTAATCACAATATATGTCTTTAACAAAATATGATTTTGAAATACTTAATATATTGATTTTAATCAACGAGAGATATTGTGACTAATATCTAATTAATTAAAACAAATATAAATCACAAGACATTATTATGTTTCCTCATCGTCCAATTAGTATATCCCAAACTTTATGGCTAATTATTTAATGCTTTGGACATAAATAACAAGATTTTAAATTGCTGCACATTATGTTAGTTTAAACCAAAAAGTTCTGTTGTGAGTTAATTTGATACAACACTTAACCCATATAAGTATTAAATCATATTATAAGGATGATTACTAATTTAATACTCCCTCTATCCTATAATAAATACAACAATTGCCTTTTTGGACGTCTCACAATAATTGCAACACCATCATATTTGAAAAGTTTTAGTTGAAAGATAAAATTGATTTGAAGCATAAACACTTAACCCCTTCACATTCCTAGACCTTTCAATGTCTTAGGGATGTTAGAACCATCATTGCTAGTATGTCAAGAGTCAAAATAAGTATTACCTTTAAGTATAGGCATTACGAGCTTTAGTTTTCCCTTATTTATGTTAGGTGAGTTATTGTAAGGGTATGTAAAGAGTCTCTAAAACTAGTATAAATAGCAAGACTTGTGGGCATTGTTTTGGCATCCCAAACACATTTCCTCACAACCTGTCTACTAGCAAAGCTAGATTATTCTCTCTACTCTCTTCCTCTACACTCTCCTGACACCTTCCGCTAGCATATAATCCATCAAGTTGGTATCAGAGCCAATGTCTAACGGTGCTTTCTTATTCCCTATTCCTAAGCTCATCAAAGATAACTATGAAAAATAGTACATCCAAATGAGAACTTTGCTTGGTTCTCAAAATGCATGGGAAGTTGCTATTGAAGGCTATATAACCCTTGCCGAAGGAGCAACGCTCCCTGCGAATCAAGAACATGCGCTCAAAATAGCGAAGAAGAAAGATCAAATTGGTTGTATCTAATACAACAAGGAGCTGACGATAGAGGGTTTAAGAAGATTGTTCGTGCCACTACCGCAAAGGAAGCATGAGATATTTTGGAGAGTGCATATAGAGGAGCAGAGAAGGTGAAGAAGATTCGTCTTCAAACTCTAAGGGGTGAGTTTGAATCTTCGAATATGAAAGATACGGAGACTATTGTCGATTACTTCCATAAGAATCATGGTGGTTGTGAATAATCTGCGAAGAATGGAGAAATACTCGGTGATAAGAAAGTAGTGGAAAAGATCCTATGCTCATTGGATCGGAAGTTTGACTATATCGTTGTTGCCATAGAGGAGTCCAAGGATATTGACGCGATGACCGTGGATGAGCTTGTGGGATCTCTATAAGCTCATGAGCATAGACTCATTAGAAATAATGAGCCTGTCGAAGAAGCGCTGCAGTCCAGACTAAGTCTCAAGGATGACAAAGAGCATCTTGGAGGAGGCTATACTCAACGCGGTCGTGGTTGTGGACATAGAAGAGGTCGCGGACGTGGTCAAGGTTTTAGTCTTGGAGATATAACACAAGAAGAAGAAAGAAGTTACTAGTCTTCTCGTGGAGGACGTGGTCGAGGTGGCGTGGCTAGAGGCCAGAGGTATGATGAATCCTCAGTTCTATGCTATGTTTGCAAGAGGAAAGGTCATTATGCTTCTAATTGCTGGTACAATGAGAAGAATCGAGTGGAAGAAAAGGTCAACCTAGTGGAGAATGATGCTACATTGTTGTTAGCATCTAAAGATGAAGAAGATAACAAAAGCAATGTATGGTACTTGGATTCTGGTGCAAATAACCACATGTGTGGGAGAAAGGAGCTGTTTACAGAACTTGATGAGTCCAAGGTTGGACATGTATATCTCGGAGATCATTTGAAGGCCGCAGTAAAAGGAAAAGGTAAAATACCAATCCTCTTGCAGAATTGAGACCATTAGTATATTTCTGATGTCTATTATGTGCCTACCACAAAGATCAATATTCTTAGTATTTGTCAGTTGCTAGAGAAGGGGCACAATGTGCTCATGTATGATCAAACTCTCGTGTTAAGAGATCGAAGAAACCAGTTGATAGTTAAGGTGGATATGTCAAGCAATAGGATGTTTAAGCTCAAAATCCAAAATGGAGTGACACAATGCTTGAAGAATATCATGAAGAGTACATCATGGTTGTGGCATCAACGACTTGGACATATTAATTTTGGAAGTCTTAAGTTGTTATCGTTAAGAAATCTTGTGACCGGTCTACCATCTATTAATCATCCAGCAGAGTTATGTGAAGGCTGTGTTCATGGCAAGTAGTCAAGGAGCATTTTCCCTAAAGAGTCATCATATCGAGCTAGAAGGTTATTGGAGCTCATACACACCGATGTGTGTGGACCGATCACTCCAGTTTCTTTTTGTAATCATCGTTATTTTCTCACTTTTATCGATGATTTTACCAGGAAGACATGGATATATTTTTTGAAGGAGAAATCAGAAGTCTTTGAGAAGTTCCAGACTTTCTAGACTTACATTGAGAAGCAGACCGGCTGCTATATCAAAGTTATCAGATCCAATCGAGGAGGAGAGTTTACTTCCAAGGCTTTTGATAGTTTCTGTGAGTATCATGGTATCCGTTATTTCTTAACGACATCGTATTCTCCTCAATCAATGTCCGGCGAAAGGCTTGGAAGACATGACACCTCAGGTTGCATGGATCAGAGGAAAGCCTAATCTCTCTCATTTGAGAGTCTTTGGGAGCATTGCATATGCTCATGTTCTAGATCAAAGGAGATCGAAACTTGAAGACAAGAGTACAAAGTTGATCTTTGTGGGATATGTTTCTAAATCAAAGGCTTACAAGTTGTAGGATCCAGTTGCTCGCAAGTTATATGTCAGTAGGGATTTCGAATTCGAAGAAGAGAGCTCATGGGATTGGAATTCCAAAGCTACCTCGAATGAAGATGAAATGCTCTTAGAAGAGCCAGAAAAATAGCCTATTACAACCCCACCAGCTTCGCCTCCATCAACACCAGCACCGTCACCAGCATCTTTATCCTCACCATCATCTGCATCATCATCCTCAGATTCCTTATCAGAGCCAATAAACCCAAGATTCAGAAGTCTAGCGGAAGTCTATGAAGAGTCGCAGTTGGTATGTGTTGAAATTCTTCGTGAAGGAATTAGGAGAACAACGAAGAAGTTTGACATTACTCAAGGGCACAGGAGGTTTCTCAAAGCGCCCGGGCATAGTGGTGTGCCACGCCCGAGAGGGGGCTTTGTTCATTGCACGGGGAACCAGTAAAAGGAACAAAGCGCCTGGGCGTAGGCATGGGTCACACTCGGGCGCGGGTCATATTTTTTCCAACTAGACGAGTTTGGGCCAAATACGAGATTTAATCTGGGTTTCGATTATATTTGAGTCTATAAATAGCCCTATATCAGTTTTAGTTGTACATAGAACTCAAGAGGGTTGTCATAGAGATTGTGAGAGACTTTTCTCTAGGGTTTGAGCAAAACACAAGAGAAAATGAGAGAAAAAGAGAGACGATCGGTGTAATCGTGTGATTTGATTAGTGGATTGTTTCTTGTGGTGGTTTTTTCTCTCGACGATCGGGTTTTTCCCATATTAAATCTTGCTGTTGTTACTTTATTTCCTGTTCGTGTTGGTCGTTGCTTGATTGTGCTATTCGGATCCATCAGATTCTCGGGTTGAATTCGGCTCGAATTCATAACAAGTGGTATCAAAAATCCAAGTTGCGTCACCTAAAGAAAAGTTTAGATCTTTAAAGAAAAGATTGGATCTTTGCAATAAAAATTGGATCTTTGAAAAAAATAGAATCTTTTCAGAATTGGTATATTACGGGGATGAGAAGATAGTGAATACGATGAAGTTCGAGATTGAGCCGTTCGATGGGAAGATGAACTTCAGCATCTGGCAGAGTATGATTAAGGATATCTTAGTCCAGTAGGGACTATCGAAGGCACTTAAAGGCAAAAAGCCAGTTGGCATGAAGGTGGAAGATTGGGAAGAGATGGAAGAGAAGGTGAAAGCTACCATTCGCTTGAGTCTCGAACGAAAGGTGAAATACCAGGTTTTGACGGAGACTTCTCCTAAGGTGTTATGGGAGAAACTGGAGTCGATCCATAGGTCCAAATCATTGTCCAATAAGTTGTTCTTAAAGATAGATTTGTTTGATCTAAAAATGAAGGAAGGCGTAGATTTGAACGATCACCTTGCAGAGTTCAACAAGTTGGTGACTCAATTAACCAGTTTAGAAGTGAAGGTAGATCTGGAAGACTAAGTCTTGATCTTATTGAAGTCGCTTCCTAGTTCCTAGGTTGCGCTCAAGACGACCTTACTTGTCGGGAGAGACAATTTGAAGGTGTAGGATGTGATTTTCGCGGTGCTTAATGCGAGTAAATTTAACCCATTTCCAATCAACGATGGAGTAGGCTTGGTAGCAAGGTCCAAGTCCAAGAGGAGGACGAAAGACAAGTCTCAGGTAGAGTGCTATAAGTGCCATAAGTTGGGACATTACGCGGTGGAGTGTCCGGAGAACAAGAATAGAGAGAGAAATTCAAGTTCTGCGAATGTGGCAGAAGGGACCACGACGGCGAAGATGGAGAGCTCTACATGATCTCAGATTCATCGGATCTTCAGAAAGATTCTATGACAGGAAAATGTATCGATTCTGATTGGTTTGTTAATTCAGGATGTTCTACATGTCCATCGAAGTAGGAATCTGTTTCACGAGTTTGTACCCAGTATTGGAGGTGTCATACGGATGAGTAATGGTGAGACATGCAAGGTCCTTTGAATAGGTACAGTCAAGATCAAGATGTTTAATGGGACTGTTCGTACTATAGGAGGTGTCAGATTTGTGCCTAATGTGAGAAAAAAATCTTATCTCAGTTAGTGCATTAAATTCCTAGTGTTGCAGGATGTCCGTGAAAGGTGGACTGATGAAGATATGTAAAGGTGCCATAGTCGTGATGAAGGATCAAAAGGTTGACAAAAAGTTTAAGTTGATTGGGAACGCAGTTGTGATGAACACAGTTGAGGAGACAGTGCTTCAAGGACAGTTGTACAAGAATCGAGATGGAAGCCAAAGTTGGAGTGTAAAACTGCCGAGGGATGTTCAGATGACACGGTCTTAGGGGGATTCACGTACAGATGATGTAGTTTCAATCAGTCATCGGGAGGAGGATATCGGATTTGGTGGAGCCAAGGTTGCGGAGTCTAGATTATGTGTGAGGCATAGAGCACGAGAGGTATGAGCTACGAAGGGCTCATGTAGCACGAGAGATGCAGGTGTCAAAGATCAGCGGATAATAGAGAGGACTGAAGGTGGTAGAGCTTCATCTAGGATGACTGGTCAGTACAGATGGGTGCCAAGGACGGAAGCAAAGATGGTGAGCCTTGCCATTGAGGTCTCAGATTCTCATTAATGAAGAGTGTGGTGGAGCGCCCCTACCATAAGAAAAGGGTTGCAAGGTCGTGTTCGATAGGGGTACGAGGTGGTCACTCAATCTAGGTGTTTCGGAAAGCTCAAACCGGTGTTCTGTAACTCCTTATGATGAGGTGGAGATTGTTGAAATTCGTCGTGAAGGAGTTAGGAGAATGAAGGAGTTCGACGTTACTCAGGGGCTTAGGAGTTTTCTCAAAGAGCCCGGACACAGTGGTGTGCCACTCTCGGGTGCGGGCTTTGTTCGTGGAACAGGGAACCAATAAAAGTAATAAAGCATCCGGGCGAGTTTGGGTCGAGTGCATGATTTGGTCCGAAACTCGACATATCTGAGTCCGTAAATAGCCCTATATTAGTTTTATCTGTACATAGAACTCAAGAGGATTTTCATAGAGATTGTGAGTGATTTTTCTCTAGGGTTTGAGCAAAACGCAAGAGAGATTTAGAGAAAGAGAGAGACAATCGTTATAATAGTGCGATTCGATTAGTGGATTATTTTTTGTGGGGTTTCTTCTCCAAACGATCGGGTTTTTTCCACGTTAAATCTTGTGTGTTGTTACTTTGTTTCTTATTCATGTTGATCGTTGCTTGATTGTGATATTCCGATCTATTGGATTCTCGGGTTGAATTCAGGTCAAATTCGTAACAATATGTTTGTTTGCAGGATGTGATGAAGTAACATTTAAAAAAGTCGTGAAAGATGAGTGGTGGAAGAAAGCCATGGATGAGGAGATCAGATCCGTTGAGAAGAATCCGGCTAGGGAGTTGGCTAATCTCCCAAAAGTTCATCAAGCGATCGGTCTGAAATGGGTATACAAAGTCAAGAAGAATGCAAGCGACGAGGTTGAGAAATATAAAACAAGGCTCGTGGCTAAAGGCTACAAGTAAAAGGCTGGTATTGACTATGATGAAGTATTCGCACCAGTTGTTCGGATGAAGACAATTCGAAAGATTCATTAGATGGATGTCAAGGCAGGTTTCTTGAATGGCTACCTTGAAGAAGAAGTTTACATCGAGAAACCGCTCGGGTATGTGAAGAAAGGGCATGAAGACAAAGTTCTTCAGTTGAGAAAGACTCTTTATGGTTTGAAACAAGCGTCAAGGGCGTGGAATGTGAGGATCGATGCTTAAGTCAAAAAGAAAGGATACTAGCAGTGTTCTTATGAACCAGCTCTATATATGAAAAAGAAAGGCAAAGATATCTTACTTGTTTGCTTGTATGTGGACGATCTGATATTCACAGGAAGCAATCCAGACATGTTTGAGGAATTCAAGCAAATAATGGTTCGTGAGTTCGAGATGACTGACATCGGCTTGATGTCTTACTTTCTCAGTTTGGAAGTGTAAGCAGGGCAAGGATAGCATATTTATTGCGCAAGAAGCATATGCGAGAAATTTCTTGAAGAATTTCAAAATGGAGGAAAAGTAAGCCAGTGAATACGCCCATGGAATAAAATATGAAGCTGTCAAAGAACGGAGGAGCATTTGTTGATCCAACAATGTTCAAGAGCTTACTTGGAAGCTTAAGATAATTGACATGCACTAGACCCGACATCTTGTATAGTGTTGCATTAGTGAGTCGTTATATAGAGGAGCCAACATCTACCCATCTCAAGACCGCCAAGAGGATTCTCTGCTATATCAGAGGCACAGCTTCTCATAACCAAGGAGTTTTGGTTGAAAGACTATTCCGATAGTGATTGGGCTGGAGATTTGGATGATCGGAAAAGCACTACTGGATTTGTGTTCTACTTGTATGACACGGCGTTCACTTGGTTATCTAAAAAGCAGCAGATCGTTACACTATCGATACGTGAAGCAGAGTATGTGGCGGCATCATCATATGTTTTACATGCTATGTGGTTGAGGTGGTTACTCAAGGAGATTGAAGTCAAGTAGAAAGAACCTACACCAATTGGCATCGACAACAAGTCTGCTATTGCTTTGGCAAAAAATCTCGTATATCATGTGAGAAGCAAGCACATCGATGTTCGTTTTCAATCTATCAAAGAGCACATCAAAAATAAGGAGATTGAGTTGGAGTTTATCAAGACTGGAGATCAAGTAGCAGAAATTTTCACGAGACCCACCGAAGCGGAGCAGTTCATCAAGTTCAAGGCGCTGCTTAGATTGACAGATGGAAGAGAATCAAGTTTAAGGGGGAATGTTAGAAGATAAACTTGATTTCAGGCATAAACAATTAACCCTAGACCTTTCAATGTCTTAGGGATGTTACAATCTTTTACTTACTCTCATCATTGCTAGTATATCAAGAGTCATAATAAGTATTAACTTTAAGTGTAGGAGCTACAATCTTTAGTTTTTTGTTATTTATGTTAGATGAGTTACTATAAGGATATGTAAAGAGTCTCTAAAACTAGTATAAATAGCAAGACTTAGGGCCATTGTTCTGACATCCCAAACATATTTCCTCACAACCTCTCTACTACCAAAGTTAGATTATTCTCTCAATCTCTCTCCCTTTACACTTTCCCAACACCTTCCGTTAGTAAATAATCCATTATTTTTTATCTATAAAAATATAAAATCAGTCAAATTCAATTACAATACATCCATTATTTTTTTTCACAAGTGTTACACTAAACTCCATTATCATAAAAAAAAATTTCCTCATCAAATTTCATAAAAAATTCAACACATTTATAAAATCTCATTTATCAATTTATTATATTTATCATGAGTAACTCATCAATATCAAACACCCACCCGCCTCCTTTTTTTTTTTTTTTTTTTCTAAGAGCTCCTAGAATATTATCCAAGAGCCCCACATGAAACATAGCAGAATACCAACACTTGCAACACTTCAACAATTATTGACACATCAAAGTAGGCGCAGTCATGGAAATCAGTTTGGCTGGACATCTTAATCAAAAAGAACACAGCATGACGACGATGCAGGCCAAGTTCCATACCCGGGTCAAACCATCGCCAACTCGTCAAATAGGAGCGTGCAACCGTCGCCATCTGCGTGAGAGCATGATTCGCGTCATTGCCTCCCAAAAACATACGGCGTCCTAAAATCGCAACGACTTTGGATCGAAGTGACTAACCGTAGGTCGTCCTTCGTCGGAAGCACTGAAGCGCAGTGACTGATTTGTTGCCCAGCCAAGATTTAATCCCAGTTTCGTGCATAGGAATCAAGCAATTTTTGTACGTTGAAATACTTAATTGTGTGAACAGAACCTCTCAATCGATCTGTGAGATAGTATCAAAAAAACTACAGATTGGTATTCTCGTTTTATTTCACAGATTGACAAAATTAATCATTGATCATCCAAAGCAGATTGTTAAATCGATCCATACTGAACAACATGAAGGTTGCTCTGATACCAACTATTAGAGATCGGATCTAATAAACTGATGTAGATCTTCGAGCGGAACTCTCAATCAATGGGAACAGCTACTAAATCAATTTATTTTCGTTTAGATAATGTGTTTATTCGTAGGAGAGTACTTGATTTAGAGCTGTAAATCATCTAAATATTTATAAACTGTTAGCCATCAGTTATCTAGGTTTTTGAAAAGATATTCATTAAAATATAAGAGAGTACAGATATGACGGTTAGATATAAAACTTGGATCACTAAATTAATATTAATAATAATATTAACACAACCTTGTTAATTAGGTTTTAGGTTTGTTACTATGGTCTAACCCTTGTGAGCGATAGTATCCTGGAAATAAGATCATCTGTAATCCATTAGCAAACTGCATGCATGATGGGGTGATTCAGAACTTTAAGAAAAGGGATTACCTGCGGTCTAATTGTTCATTGGCTATGCGATTTGATATCCTCATATCCATTTTCGCTAACAAACTATTGTATTCGTCATAATGTGATGTGATTCGTACCTATTTAAGTAACTTGAGAGGTGATTCATACTTAGTTATTGGCATAATTGCAATATTGCAACAGTCTTGCGTGTTGCAGAAACTAGAAATTTATGTACATGTACTACTTAACAACTGAGTTACTGAACCACTTCCATGCATGGACCAAACAACAATTTTTTGTTGCAGCAAACGAACACGTTTAGTCTATGTTACACTCTGCAACAGCTCTGACCCATATATGTGTGCATCAGCATTAGTATTACAATAAATATCACACATTGAACTCAGTCAACTGACACATATATTTATCTAGCTAGTGTAGTTGGTATTTGCTTTTTTGTAACAGCCATGAAAGTTCTGAGACAGTACAATAATAGAACAATATGCACGTAAATGTTCCTGCAAAGAAACACGAGGGGAGAAGAGACCAGGGACCAATATTTGCTTTTCTGGGCACATTACACACACACTTTCTACCTGCCTCAATGCAACAGTTGCAACCGTCCGAGTTACCTCAAAAAATCAATTTTATCAAAATACCGAGATTTATGTAATTGAATAGAAAGTAACTGTCACCAGCATTTCTCACAATCGGGCATAATCAAATAACTCGTCATGGACTTGAAACGAGAGTTTCATGTGTGTTGGGCTCATACCCTCAATTGTGTGAGCCTGTCAGGCCCAAAGGTGAGCTGTAAGTGGGCTTTGGCCCAAAACAAAAAACCTAACATTGTCAAGCAAGGCCAAAGCCCACTTGAGCCCGTTCCATCCCGAATATATGTTTCAATTGATATATAGTTACACTCATTCTGAACAAATGCCTTGATTATCGTTATTTTCATTGTTTCCTCACATTAATTTGAACTTGGAGCAAAGTAAATCTGAAATTGCATAATCTCTTAAAGTTCAAGACTCATGTTTTGATGACAAAATGTGATCTCAAGTTGTACAATTGCACCATATTTACTTTGTTCAACTTTAATGGTTGAGATATGAAGTACAAGAAAAAATCAATGAAAATATTAGAATGAGTAAATGGGCTGAAATTAATTGAGATCGCGTAGATTGGAACTTCTATCTAATGAATTTATGGTCACTTTTTGCTAGAACGTGAGCAAGCATGACAAAGAAAGAAAAGACCCTTTAACATTCCTTTTGTCTTTGTTTTCCTGGTGTTCTATGTGAGGGCGTTTATAAAACTCTGTATATAAAAGAAAGACCTGGATTTTGTATGTGAACATGAGAGTGTTTGCATCTTGCTCACTCATTTTCATTTTATTTTTTCCTGCAAATTGCTCCAAGATTACTACATTTTTCCTCTTATTGGTTAATAATTTCTGGTTTCATCTATTGTAAACTTAAATATGTGAATCCATCAATTAGAGATAATATAGACTGCGGTTAACCGCACTTCGTGGAAAATTTGGATAACAAATTGAACTCATTGAATTTCAAGCAATCAAATTTTTTGATACAGATGCTTAATTAGAAATTAGAATATGTCACACAGCCACTGCAAAATACTTATTTTAATAAATAAAGGTATCAAACCGCATGAACTAACATAAAAAAGAAAAGATACTATTTGCGTCTTAGACCATATAGTTAACGGTATTAATTTTATTTAAGAGCCATAAAAGAATTCGCGTAGGATGACTATTTATATACATCATGATGACATAATTCCTAATTAATCAAGAGGAAATTAATTACCAAATATGAAAAATCAACAGCGGTCCATCTTATACAAAGTTTAATTCTTCGCTTCATCAAGATAATTAAAATATGATGAAAATATATCATCTCGAATTAACCACAATAAGAAAACACCTTAATCTCTTCTTTCAACTCTAGAGTTTATTAAGTTTATTTCTCACATAAATTTTTTCATAGTTTACAAATGAAGATCCAAACTCACTTGGTCTTGAACTCTGTTCTTGCCCTCAAACACCATGCCAACACCACCAACACCATCCTTTTGATTCTCACCAAACAAAGGCAACGGATTCATTAACGTACGGTCACGATTCATCGTCGTGACACCGGCGTGGCTCTGCACCGTAGGGATCCGCCACGTGCCGAGCGGGCTGCCGTTGATGGGCAGGGTTTGTGAATAAGATGGAACATTATTATTATGGCTTCCATAGTAATACCTATTATGGTGATGACTAGTAACACTGTTGCTATTGTTGCTACTCCACGATGGATAATGTAGACTGGCGGCGACTGTTGGTGGCGGCGGTGGCAGGTGGCCGAACCGGTGGTGGTTGTGGTGGTGGTAATTGATAAACGGGCCGCCGTACACGTGGGAGGCGGCGTCAGCATGGAGTAACGCGGATTGTAAGTGCGCGCGCTTAGCGTGCTGACGCTCGCGTTTATGCGCGTTTTGGTGACCGCCTAGCGCCTGCGACGTAGGAAAGTTCCTACAACAATAGTGGCACTCGAACTTACGCCCGCTCTCCGACGCGCTCTCCGCGTCCTTCGGGTCGTTGTCGTCGTGGTCGCCGTCGCGTGCCGGGACGTCGTCGTTGGCGGCCGGTGGCTGCGTCGGGGCGGTGCCGCCGCCGAATTCGATCCCAAAGAGACGGATCCCGCCCCGGTCCCTAGGGGACTGGCCGGACGGGCGTATGAAGGGTAGTTGTGAGAACGATTCTACGTTCATAAAGTCGTGTGTCTCGGCCATCCGAGGTAACGAAGGAGAAGTTGTGGTGGTGTAAGAAGGGAATTGTGAGAGTTATAGGGAGAAAAATGGATTGTGATGTTAGAGTTTAGTAGGAGGAGAGTGTTGTGTTGTGGGATTATAAATGTGAGGACTTGAGAGAGGTTGTTGGTCCATGGACAAGTTGTCTGATTGACCAGTGAAGAATATAATGTAGGGTTCGATTTTTGAGTTTATGTCAAATGATTTGGTATCTTAATGTTAATTGATTTATATGTGAGAGATATCATTATTGTCTTAAAGTTGTCATATATAAAACGTCACATGTTGCATGATTTATAAATGCAAACCATACTTTTCACTAATCGTATGTATAAGATTGATTAATTGTAGATTTTTATTATGGTGATCTTTACATTGATGACTATGTTTTATCCACCAAGCATGTCTTGTGGATATCATTATTGTCAAATCTTGCGTAGAGTTGGATCCTAGGAGTCAATTTTTATGAGACCTAACTTTAATAGAGGATATTTATAGAAAGAGGGCAGTAAAGGGGAGTTTGATTACTCATATCTCATTTTGATTAAGTTGTTCTAGTTTGAGCTGTAGATATCAAATCTAAACATGTTTAATTAGTACATATGTCGATAACCTTGGATGATTAATGTGAGAAGCAAGCTTTTTGATTTTGTTTTGGTTGAAAAGTCACTAATAAGAAATTTATCGAAACTTGCATGATTGATGTTACAACATCGGCCAATTAACTTTTACAACACTGTATCCCTTATTCCATATGCACTGTATCTTGTTTCTGGTCCACTGCAGCTTAGTAGCCAAAAAAGTTGCAATATATCGAGGGCCGAATGAAGACTATGTTGTTGCATTAACACAGATGATTTGCCGATTCATAAGTGCATTGTTCATCCATCGATCCTATTCCGACTTGTATACACATTATTGGTTAACTGTGAAAAAACATGCAACAACTGCACTTAAAAACAAATACCACTAGTAATACATAAAAGTAGGACTGTATAGTGCAAGAATATTCTCTGTACTTTCATTTCCATGAACAGCATGAGTTGTACATGGAAAAAAACATTTCGAACAGTGGGTTATACATGATAGACACTTAGACAGACTAACCATTTTTCCAGTGGCTATGCAGCTAAAATAACTGTAGTGAAAATTCACTTTTTCATGATGACATTGTTCACCAGCCAACAGGAGAATAAGAAACAATTGTTTTTGCACCAAGAAAAGAATGATTCTCGTCCCATGGTAAATATTTAATTAGTCACACATTGTTAACTTTTCATCGGATAATATCCTCCGTCGACAGGCTCAGAGAAAGATAATAAAAACATTGAACATGTTTTGAGATCCTTTTGAGGTCAATATACAGTGTGATTCGATGATTTATGGTTTTGAGGGACCTATTATTTTATAAAAAAATAAAAAAATGTATGTATTTTGAAATTATTATGCTCCTTAATTGTATGTCTCACACACATGGGCTTTTCCCTTTTTCTTGGTATATATGTTGGTATAACTTCTGATGTGGGAATTGGATAGCCATAAGAATTAAAAGAATAAAAGTTTCTTCCTAGGAAGAATTAGTTTTTGACATCCTATGAATGCGACTATATATTAAACTTTACTTTAATTGCAAAGTGCCAACTATCTACTTTGTTTTCTTCTTTTTATGTTTCTTTCTTTTCTTGATTGGGATTGTGGGGATATTAGCTTTGCTTTAGTAGTATGTTGTAGAGGTCAACCCATTTTCTTTTCTTCTCCTCCTATGTACTACGTATAACACATCTCATTTTATGGACTAAGATCCAACATCTTATTTTTAAAATTCCTTATTTTTCATCTCATTTAACTTTTTAGTAGTGTAATCTCTTAACAATATGGGTGATTAACTATTATCCTAAATATAAATGATGATTTCTCGGCAGGATGCAGGGCTGCAAATGAACCAAGCTAAGCCGATTCAAGCATGGTTTGGACTCGGGTTGTTTAGATAAATTGTAGTCTCTGGTTTGAGCTCAGGCTTGATTCGAGCCTAATCGAAGCGAACCTACCAACCTTATTTCATAAATAATAACTTGAATTCGTCTTGACTCAACTCATTTATTCACTTGAATCTAATTGATCCGAGTCGAGCTCGAGCCTTTTATGAACAAATTACAATATCATTAAAAATTTAAGCAAAAAAAGTTATTATCAAAATCACAACCAAACCAATCAAATTGATAAAACTAACGATTATAGAGTGAGCATCAGAATCATGATATACTTATACATATAAGAGGATAGGAGCACTGATGTGTTTATATCAAAAACCAAATGTAACGAAGCTTTCTAAGAGCTCTATCAGAGACTTTCTTGTGTTTCAGTATTAGATTTTATGAGTTAACTTAATATTAAAACGCACATAGTGGTCAGAAAAAAGATATGAGAAATAAATGAAAAATAAATTTTATGCAAAATATATAATTATATTATGCGTGTACTTATGAAAACTACATTTTATACACATACATAAATTCGAGTCTTAAATAAGTCTTTAATCCAGTCGACGCATAAGCTTATTAAATGAGTCAGCTCGTTAGTTTATCAAGTCGAATCATGAATGCTCAAGCTTGGCTCATTTAATTTCACGAGCTTAAGCTCAAGCTCAAGCTTAAGCTTAATTTCACGAGCGTAATAAACGATATTCGAGTCGAATTTTTATCGAGACGAGCCAAATAGATTTGCGAATCAGCTCGCCTTATTTGCAGCCCTAACAGGATGTCAGAGTTTGACCCTTTTTTTTCTCAAATATGATCGTTATGTCCTCGAACTTTGATAGTTCCAATTAAGGTGTCTAAACAAAATCAATTCGCTCATAATTCATTCGGTTCGAGCGTTAATTAGTTGCAACCGAGTTGTTAACTTTAACATCGCCAGGTTTAGTACTCACTTACGATGTATGATTACTTGAAACGGACTTTACACCATCGTATAGGCAACGGACTGAGAGTTCACCTTCGAAAAGATAACGATTTCGGGATTTTGATGTTGAAAGAACACCAAATTTAGTGAAAGGAGAGAGATAAGGGAGATCTAAAGGGAAAGAAGAAGATCATATTCATGTGTCAACATCTTTCTCCTTCCCCATTTCAGGACCAGGACACTAGAAGCTTTGGTTCAATTGGGGTATCTTTACAATGTTTTGGTTCATTGGTTGTTCTATATCTAACTTCATCAATTGCATTCACCCAAGGTGGTCCATGTGTTCCTTCTTCACCTGCACTTAGGTGAATAATGATAGTACAAAAGGGGAAAAATTTTCACTCTATGCATTTTCCTTTGTTCTTATGTGCTTAAATTGACGACCTACCAATTACAGATTCGCTCAACTGATAAGATTCAATTTTTTGACTGCAGCTGTATCAAGTTTTGATGCTCGTGCTAGTAATTCATAGTTGATTATAGATCTGTAAGTCTTCTCCTGATCTCACTAACTGAACAACCTATCGTATTCTTGAACTTTTTCCGATCAATGACTAAAACATCTTTCATTTCTCCTCCTTTTTGTTCTCTATTTTGTATTTTAGTATTTCCTTTTTTTGTGGAGCTAGAAGGAGTTATGGCGTAAGAAATGGGTACTTGATATTTGGACTCACCCTTTAAATGAGTATGTTAATATACTCGATACACTCCCCCCGTCCATAAAGAATATAATCTTTTGATTGGACACGTATATCCATACAAAGTTTGACATACGTATAACGAGATCAAACATATTTTTTTATAAATTTGTCATGAAACATCAATAGTTATAGTTATGTAAATATATATTACGGAATGATTAGACATGATTTGATAAACAAAATTTATAATTATATATATAAAATATTATAAAATACATCTGTATCCTCTGTGGAAAGGAGGGAATATATTGTTCCTGCAAATCTATATAAACTATAACGTGGCCATCTCTACATTCTATTAATGCCATACAACGTACCATTAATGTTCTTTATCTTTCTTTTCTTCTTTTCTTTCTGGTTTTTTTTTTTTTTTTTTTGGGTGACATTACACTGTGAGCGGTTGGTTGCCGGATCTGAAGTTTTTATCTCTGCTCAGAGGACAATTACCAGGTGATGATGAACAATGTTTATGATCAGATGACATCAACTTGTTAGTACAAATAATACTTCAACTTCGGGAGCTCTGAGGTTCAATATCTTCAAATCTTTTTTTGTTACATTATGATAGAAATATGAATACAAATTTCTTGTTATTCTCATACCTTATATCTGATGAGATTAATTATATGAGTTGTTGTCTTTGTTTTTATATATAGTCATACAAACAACACGTCTTTTAGCTAGCGTCTAACAGAATAAGGAGATAGGGAGTTGTCTAGTATCATATATATCTATTAAGAGCTGGTTCTTCGACATCAACGCACAAAGAAATATACGTTGATAGATCAATCAATGACGTGATAACACTAGGTTTACATAAAGCGAACCGGAACAAACTTCACATATATAGAAGAACATAGTGATAGAAATAACCAACTACTAAAAGGATGTTTTTTTAAAAGGAATAAAATGTAGCACAAGATGCACGAGTTGATGATCAGTTTGTAGAACAAAAAGGACTGAGAGGACCATAAAGTACTATGTGGTCCATTAAAAAATAACAGTTGTGCCAGTGCTGGACCCTTTTATATGTAAGCGTGAACATGGGCTAAGTAGTTGTTCACCCATCCACTTCAATGCTTCTTCAACTTTTTTTTTTTTCCTTTTTTGAATTTCTATTCTGAATTCTTTTGATGAATTGAATGATGATTAGAAGATGCAAGAATGGAACAGATGAAACTGATTATTCCTAAGGGGATGTCCAAGACTACTATACAAAGTACGACAAAACAAAAACATGACACACATGTTTACGTGAAAAACTCAGGGTTCATGAAACAGGCTTTGGGGGGTACATTGATGTGACAAAATGTTGATCTAGTCGGTCGGATACATCGAATTTGATCTAGATCTAGAGCTTATAGCTATATCTAGTCTATGTTGATTGTCGACAGAGTTTGCTTGGATTTGAAAGAACCTAGCAAAATACAAAGAATCAAGATGTACACTAACTCACCACAACTTGACTCAAGTTGATCCCCTAGAGCAAAGGTAAAATTCCATTGAGCAAAGGTAAAACTATAGATAGTTAGGTTACATTAAGCAATATTGCTTCTTGTGGAATACCTTGATTGACTTGCTATGATAGCTAGGCAAAATAATCACTCATAATTAAGGACACACATAGCTAATCAAACTCTCATCCTTCACCATCCTATAAAGTTGAATATGATGGCTCAAGTTCAACCATTATTCTTGTCTTGGGAACACTTGTATATATTCGATGTTGGGCTATAACCCCATAATGTGAGAAGATATTACAAGTCTTCCTTCAATATAGGTCCATCGGTCTAAGACTCTCCCATATCTGATAAAAGATTGATCTGTCACATGAATTTCACAATTATAACAACAAATTAGCTATAACAACACACTAAAGTTATTGTAAATATACATGTGATATGATAATAAAACACTGTAAAATTCAGCATTTCTAAATATCATTTTATTTTGGATCTATCAAAATTTGTCTTTGGATGTCGACATGCTATGCATACATTTTTTTTAACACCACAAATATAGTAATAGTTACTGTTTTTTTTCATATATATATATATACATGGTCCCCTTATGAGGTGCATTGCAATTGTATGACCCTAACTTTAATGGCAAAGAGGGTGTTTGCATGAATGAAGGGTTGCTATTCTATACTCTTGCCCCAATTTTGAAAAATAAAGTTGTCAGAAGTGGTATATGTGGGGCTTAGGAGCATGTTTGCCTGGTCCCCAAAAGATATATACACAGAAGAGATAAAGAGAGAGGTACTTGATCATGCATTTGTGACAAAACAAATACATGTATGCATTACCAAATTGAGACTAGTCATAGAGAAAGAGAAAAGACAATACAAGGTATAACTCATCGTCATTTTCTGTTGGAATCGATTTTATCAAAAATAATTCGAAACTTATGAAAATCCATTACGAAAGCGAACAATGGATGACATATATGTTCATTAATCGCACATATAAGTGCAGAATTATCCGTGTGATAATTTCTGCTAGTCTTAATTTGCAGTATAAGATCCAGAATCTCACAAGACACGACATTCTTTCCTATACTAAAGCGTGGAACTTGCACGAATACTCACCTCATGCTTACCACTAAACATACTGAGTAGCAGAGTTCAAACATGTAACACACCTGCTCGAGTGTTATGTCGAGAAAACAACCGTATTAAAAACTTAAAATTATGACAGAAAAACACGGACGTATCCTTAAACACTGGCCAAAGGAGAAAAATTCAAGTTGGTGGGGAAAGAGAGAGAGAGAAGGAGAGGGCGGAAGAAGGATGGCGACTGTTCAGAGAAAGAGAAGAGTTGTGTTGGAGGGGTCAAGTTAAAAAATCAAAGCGAAGCATATGCAATGCTATGTATGCACACAAAAATTTGAACAGAGAGGAAACCAGACTCCTCTCTGATACAGTAGCAGTGGTGTGTGTGTGTGGTGGGGGGCGGGGGCGGGCTAACTTAGCTAAAGTGATTTTGCAGGGATAAAAAATGGGTCATTGCACATTCAATTTTCTGTTATAGGTGAAAAAAAAGTGACCGATCATGATAAATTTACTGAAGGGATGATAGATTTGAGATTATAATTAAGGTCTGTTCTGTTCTAGGTAAGTTGTTATGAGTTGGGAGTAACAAAACCAAGGGATTGAGAATGTTTGATCGATGCCAACTCAACTTATTCCAATTCGGAACTTGATAGGAAAACCTTATCAATATGATCTTGTGCCGTTCACTCATCATATTAATATACTGTCCTTTTGCACTCGTCAATGTTATTCTACACATGGATTTAAAACGGGTCCGATTGGAGTGGCATCTGCAATATAAAATATCACCTCTTATTCCCACAATCTAGGTAGGAAACAACCTAAAAAGAGTGTTATTATCATTTTTCTTGAAGCGTAAAGAGCAGTTAGGTGTATGTTACATCTCTTTTACCTTGAATATTCTTACTTTCAAGACGACTGATCAGCCGTGACTTTCGCATGCTTGTGACTATAGCTGCCAAAATAATCAACATACCTTCATTGACATCTTTCCCACGGAGGGAATATATCATTAATCTCCCTAAACTTTGAGGTACTTGTCACGTAAAATAGTTAATTCCCTCTCTTCCAAATTAATTATTCCTTCCGTCTCATATTAATTGCAATATATACGTATATTGCATTATCTTATACGCATGAATACATGTTTCGTTTTCATATTAAATTAGGTCTAATCGTCCCACAACATGTATTAGGTTGAAGTACATAACTTACACAAATATTGATGTTTCACGATAAATTTACAAAAAAAACAACGTTTGAACGTCGTTATAAGCGTGTCAGACTTTGCATCGACAGGAGTGTAAAGTCAAACCGTTTCAATTAAAACGGGACGGAGGGAGTAAAACGTTTTTTTTTCAATCTCAAAATAAATGAAACGTTTTCATTTTTGATAATCTTTTAATATAAAAAAAATCAAATCAATTTCATCTGTTACAGTACACCGACTAATTGATCTCATAATTGTTACAGTAAATCACATTATCATAAAAAAAATATTCATTTTTTATTAAAATCTATATAAATTTAAAATTTATATAAATTCTCGCGTCGAATCAAAATTTTTTAATTAATTCAAAACGAAAGAAAAGGGGTATATGATAGAAAATGAGAGTTAACTCCAAGTGGGGAAACAATCTAGCTAGGAATCGCAACTTCGCTAGATTTTCCTTTTTCTTCATACAAAGAAAGCTGACAAGACAATCAATGATGGAATAGCTTAACCCCCACAAAGATGTTGATGTCCCAATGAGAGAAAATGTCCTTTCTTTCTTGTCCATGACACAAATAGAGATACATGAGAGATGAGAAAAAAACATGTCATCTCTTTGAAGTGTTACTATAAGTGGTTAAAACTTCATCAATTATGTACTTTGGTTTTGTTGTCAAGTTTGAGAGCTAGTGTGTGTTGTTTTCATTTAGCTTAGATGTGTGGTGGGATCCATATATTTTCATCGTACATATATGTTTCCATTTGAGTGTTCACACATGTAATGCTGCATCAAACTTATGTGGTCGCAAAAGAACCACAATTTTGTTTCGATGTTAACAGGAAGAGAGTACGAAGTTTATGTAGTTATAAGATGACGTGTATTTGTACGCCAACAATCAGACCGGATCGAATGTCATTGACTTTGGGATTAGGTCTTAATCACATGAAACATTAGTTCCTCTTAAACCATTCTTTAATTCAGTTCACTTTAGTCCATTTTGGATTATCATACGATAGAACTTGGTTTCCTTTTGGGTAATTAATTAGTCAATACTTAGACTTCGCAAGAGGAGCCGCTTCAACATAGGCAAGATTTGTGATTGATTGATCAATGAGAGAGACTACTAAGAATGATTCGGAGAGAAAATTATTTTCTGCTAAGATATCAAATTGTGTTACTTTCTGCTAGCTATGTCGTTGAGTCCTGTATCAAACTGATGCAACTTTATGTTAAGCATATAAAAGTCCGAACAGTTTTGATACAGAGATCAATGACATAGCAAAAAAAAAAAAAAAAACACAATTTGGTATCTTAGCAGAAAGTAAACTAAATGAAACGCTGTGCAGAAGTACACAGCCCATATCTTTTCATTTCTTATCAACAAGGAGTGTGATTGGAACCTGGCAGTCATGTGGTTTGTTGATGTATAGTAACTTAGCTGTAAATTACAGTAACTATTTCTAGAATCGTGTCCAACGAAACAAGTACAATCTCCTGTGTGGAGGAGAATCGACGAAAGATGATAACAAAGAGATCGATCGACGATGCAACCAAACGAACGTCCCCACGACATAAACAGGTCAGGTCGGTACATAGCTTTAGTGAATGAATTATGCTGATGATGATCAGTACATATGTATTGCATGGACCACTTTTGGCAAAGACTGATGATGTTGTTGTTTGCTGTTTGTGTTAGGACCGGGCCAAGCTGGAACTTCTGCTAACCCACTCCTCATTTCAAGATATTATCCGCTTTTGGTTTGTCATCGACGACTCACACAGATTTAAACACGTCACGTCTTTACAATTACACATGCAATATTCTATCTTATAAACCATCACTTTGTCTCCCTCCTAACCGATGCTGGAACAAAACCCAATAGTTTCTTTGATGAAGACGATTCATTCATGCATGCGGCCCTATCTAGCAGCAGCTAGCTATAGCACAAAATGCAATATTTGTGGTTGCCAAAGGGACAAAGTACTTGAAGTACGACGACCGACGTCGTCGTTTTAACTTTGTCCGATAGATATCTAGCTCGATCTCTATGGTTCCTCATAGCTATCTCACATCAATGTTTCAAGATCTATGAACTTAGATTCGTGGAAAGCGACATTGAGCCCACAAAACTTATGGCGCTTCTGGTTCATATGCTTTGAAATATCGGAAGAGCTAGCGTACGTATGTGTTCTTTGTCTTCTCCTAATCCACATGATTAAAAGTTTGCCATACTGTCATCTTCATGTTCAAGTGGATCAAACACGGTCGAAGTTGGAAGCCCAAGGATCTGTTAACTGGACTTAAAAGCGTAATTATGATATTTCACAATATGAAATGACATTCTTAGACTAACAATAAGAACAACAATCCAGGTAGCCCTATTATCTACAGAGTCTCGAAAGGACGAGATATCACAGTCTTCTCCTTATCATGAACCGACGGAGAGTCTATTTAACCTTCTTAGAGTTAGCGGGTGTAAAAACACTTATAACAATCTTAGGTTCTTATTTTAGTAAGCGGGGAGTATAGATTGTGATTTCCAGTATAGATGTAATTTCTGAAATTATTCTGGTGTACAAGCGGATAGAGATCTAGTGAAAGTGGTGGAACTGAAAAAATCTCTAGTGAAAAGAATCAGAATCCAATTGATCATATGATACAGTTATACATCCATATGTCTGATAATTCAGCAACCAAGATTATCAACCAGGCCCAAGAATTTGCACCTAGATGGATCGCCAAGGCCCATCGCCAAACCGATTAAATTATTATCCCACTGGACTTGCTGCTTCTCGGGGGGCTGCATCAAGGCACAAATTGATCAGGCCCAGCAAATCCCAGTGCGCTTTTTTCTTTTTCTTTTTCTTTTTCTTTCTCTTTTTTTTTTTTTTTGAAAGGTCCATTATGGGTGGTTCAGTGCTCGACATCCATAATATAATTATTTCTAACCAACTCAGGGAGTGTAGGACTCCATATGCCCGTGACCCTCGGGAAAAAAAAAAAGAGCCGTCTCATGCATTGCCGTCTTAGTCGACCCATGAACAAAGAACTCTGTGAAAAATAATGCATTAATTCAATACAATCTTCGACCACGTTTCTAATCAGTGATAGATATATCTCCTCGGCCGGTTTCACCATATTCACCACAACCTACGAGTCAAATTCAATGACGATATCCATCAATCCTAGGCTTTTCGCCAACTACGGACCGAATGTAATTATCATAGCCTCTCCCGTAGCCGGATCCGTTGTCTGAGCATAGTTTTTCCCAGTTGTCTGTATAAACTGGCCCTCCTGGTCCTTGACTATTACTCCAACACTAGTAACCCCCTCAGTGCGAGTAGCCACGTCGACATTGATTTTAATTAAACCTAGTGCAGGTCGAGATTACTAGGTACATTAACTAGACCCTTGGTAGTCCCTTCGTTGGGCGATCTCTTGCACGACGATACTCATCTATGGATACAACACGAGAAAGTTTGACAGGACCATCATGAAGCTTTGCATTCCTGTTCATCCAAATTCCACTGATCGTTGTTGCCCATTGAGCAGCCTCCCTTGTTGAAAAAGAGCTCAATATTTTTATCGAACCAGCTTTGAAAGCTGTCCTGATTTGATGGATGTTCGATCCTGGCATGGAATGAATCCAAGACTTCCCAAGCGAAGGCTCAGGAGCTGAGGGCACAGATGGTGGTTTCCTCTTCAGTTTCGCAGATTGGGCATTGAGTGTCAAGGGTGATACCTCTTTGTAGCAGACTAACACGAGCTGGCAAGCAGCCATGACATGCATGCCATAAGAAAAATCGTACTCTGTATGTCACATCCAATTTCCATAGTTTTTTTCAATGAGGCTGTTCAGAGGAAGCTAGATTCCTGAAGCAAAACTGAAAAACCGTCTTGCACGTGGTGCTCTTCACTGATTGCTTATCGCTTTTTTTTCAAGTTCCATGCCCACCAGTCGCTTCTTGCAGCCATATCAATTAGGATTTTGATGATGGCGTTAGAGACTTCACTGGGAAATAGCAGGTTGATCAAGTCGACCTTCCATGTCTGGGTTTCCACGTCCATGAGGGCTTCGACACAAGTATCAGGATCACGCCCCTCCTCCGTTACTGGCACACGAAAGTTGGGTAGGTCGGGCATCCAAGGGTCATCATAGGCACGGATGTTTTCACCTTTTCCCACCCGCTTTATGAGCCCCAGTTGAAGTAATGATCTAACCGACAGGAGGCTTATCCAAATATAGGATGGCTTATTGTGCAGTTCAGCTTTGAGGACTGTCGACTTAGAGAAATATCGGGCATTCAAAATTACTGCAACAAAGGATTCCGCCTTCTACAAGATCCTCCAAAGTTGTTTGGCTAGTAAGGTATCATTGAAACAACCGAACTCCCGTAGGCCCAATCCTCCATAATCTTTTGGTAGGCACAGTCGGTCCCAACTCATCCAATGCATTCTCGTTCGGGCATCGCTTGAGCCCCAATCGATTATAGATTCTATTGAGGTCGTCCACAATCCTCTCGAGCACTCGAAAACATGACATCTTATAAGATAGAATTGCCTGCAGTACAGCCTTGACAAGAACCGCTTTTTTCGGTCATTGACAATAAGCGTTTGTCCATCCCTTCATTGTCTTACCCATCTTATAGGAAACCGTCGATGTGCAGGTCGTAATCAGAGTCAGGCACTCAAGACGGAAAACCCATCCATCTCATCACCTACCCAACAAACCCCCACTCCACCCTGTCATACGCCCTGGCCATGTCGATTTTGATTGCAAAGGCGTTCCCTTTCCTGCGGTTCTGCAGCACGTGCATAGTCTCAAAGGGTATGATGATATTGTCAGAAATCAAACGATCCTTGACGAAGGCTCCTTGCGTGTCAGAGATCACACATGGTAAGGCATCCCATAGTTTGTTCGCTAGAACTCTCGATACCAGCTTGTATATGACCTTACACAAATCTTCTCGTCTATCTCATCCATAATTTCGTCAGTCATTGGCCTCTCACGAAGGCGAAGGAGTAGTTGTTGCTGTCGTTTGATCCTCAGTTTGGACCCCGGCACATTCCCAGTTAGCTGCGAAGCCATACACTCTCAACTATGCTTGCACACTTCGGGTCGACTTCACAAGCATTCTCGTACCTAAAGACACGGACTCCTCTGGTCGAGTCTGCATAGTCCTCATCTGCACCGTCCCAGTTGACTGATACCACTAGATGGTCCGACGACGCCGAGATTACATTCACCACTCTAGCTGCAGGAAACAATTCGACCCAAGCATCATTAGCTACTTTTCGATCCAACCTCTCCCTAATCCACACCCACCCCTTGTTCTCCCGCTCCACGTGAATTTCAGGCCTATATATCCCAGATCCCTTAGCCCCCATGACTCAAAGGTATCGTTGAAATCCTGCATAAATCAAACCTCCTTTGGTGCGCCGCCCTTCTTCTCCAAGTTGGTAGCAATTTCATTGAAATCGTCCCCGTAGAGCCATGGCAATTTTTATACAGCTGCCAGATTCCTCAGATTTTGCCATGCCAACAATCTCCGTGAGGTTACGGGCTCGCCATAAAAGCTAATAAATCGTCCGTAACAACCCGAATATTTCGGGTTCAATAAAAAAGAGAAATAAATAATTTTCAATATCGTTTAAGGAAATTTGGAGTGAGATTTGTCAAGAATATCAAACATATCATAACAGAAGGGCAAGGACTATCACTATGAAGTTGAGGGATAATGGGTTCAAATCTGAGCCTAATCATTTTTATTCATTTTGGCTTTGAATTGATTTCAATCAATTACGACCTTTAAATAACTCTAATCAAAAGCCCTAATTAAGCCTAATCAAGACACAAACCCTTCATTTCCTCTTCCACTCGTTATGATTGGTTCATATATATAAATCAAACCCAATCGAACCCACACAATCTTTGCGCATCCTAAACAGTTGGACAGTAAGTGCCTTCTTCCCATCTCCCTTAAGCTTTTGATGATCAGCACAGCCGCACGACCACTCGGATTGCCCTACCGACCCAGTCGCACCAGCATCCAGAGGCCTTCCAGATCCGCCCCGAGCCATGGTCGTACTCCTTCAAACCCCGACGAAGCCGACTGTTGTTGGCACTCGCAGACTCAAATCGGCCACCATCGGCGCCGACCCACACCGCAGGGAGCCTCGCCAAGACCAGCCGCACCGCCCCGGTCCATAATCACTCCTCCCCGAGCCACACCCACGAATCCTGACAACCAGCTGCGCGACCCGACCCTCTTTCCGCTCGCACCGGCCCTATGCGTGTCTTTCCTGTCCTTGGCCGGACTTCCCCGGCATCGGCGAGTCACGCCGGTGATGACCAGACGTGGGCCGTCCCCCCCTCTTGTCCACCCACCCCTGGCCGGTCCGCCGAGTCCAGTTGCGAGACCCTCCCGATTCCTTGCACTTCTCTGTTAAACAGAGATAAAATGAAAAGGAGGAGTTGATTTGGTCAAATGGCTTGAATCAATGTGTATATAAAGTATATACATAAGAATAAAGCTGTGGTTCTGTTATAATCTAGATATTCGTACGCGTTATTCAAATATATTATGTAGGAGCGGAACCCGCGGACATTGAGAACCGTGAACTGGAGCATTAATCGTAATTTCATGCGCGTTTACAAAGATAACAAACTTCGTTATCTTAATTTATAATTTAAGGTTATATGTTCACAATAATTTATTTTATGTTATAATAAAAACGTTTTTGTGGGATTTATTTAGATAAATATCGAAATTAATAAAATAATAAAATATTTAGAGAGAGATTAGAGGGAGAAAGAGAGATTTTCTTCTCTTGAAAATGTGTGCATAACACCTCATAATTAATTAACACCTAATTTTCTCACTAATTAGGTAAGTCCATTTAATAGTCTCAAAAGTACGTGAATCGAAAAATATCTAGGCTTAGGTGTAAATACATCACTTTCAAAGGGTAGCTTTAATTATCTAATTACAATACTCCGCCTTGATGTATTTATCACCTATTAAGATTGTCACGTTAAAACCTTGTCAGGAAAAACCCAGTGGGATAAAAACTTGAACGAAGGAAAAAGAGTACAATCTCCCCCCTCAAACAAAATTCCCTTAAACATTGAAATTTTGTTCAAGAAGATTATTAAACCTTCTCATCCCTATTTTGTGCCTGAGCTTCATAAAAGTTGCTCCCGATAATTCTTTTGTGAATAAATCTGCCAAGTTGTCACTTGACCTGATTTGTCGTACATCGATGACCCCATCCTTCTGAAGATCATGCGACCAGAAGAATTTCGGCGATAAATGATTTGTCCTATCGCCTTTGATGTAGCCTCCTCTGAGTTGTGCGACATAAGTTGCATTGTCTTCATATAAGATCGTAGGCTTTCACAAACTGAAGGTAACCCACATGACTCCTGTATATATTGTATCATAGATCTCAATGACACACATTCTCGGCTAGTCTCGTGCATAGCAATAAGCTCTGAATGATTAGAGGATGTTGCTGTAAGAGTTTGCTTCACTGATCTCCATGATATTGCAGTATCTCCAAATATATATATATACTGAATTAATCCCACAAACAATGGATTATGACTCGAGAGGCCATAATTTTATATACGGGATAAATATATCGATGTAAATAAATTATCAATGGATTAATATTATGAAATTTGGGTGAATAATGGACTGAACGAGACGTATCGTGGGACGGAACGTGGGATTAAACCCACTCACTGACCCACTTCTCCTACTCTCCCGCACCCACTGCCTCTACATTCTCTCATCACTTCCACTTCAACCACCATCACTCACAGCCTCTATCACCATTCTGCCTGCCACCAGCCAACCACCAGCGTCGCCACCATCACCACCAACGTGATCAACATCATCATCATCATCGCTTTCATCACATCACCACGCCTTCACCACCATTGTCTTCATCATCATCACGACGTCAACACGAACGAAGGACAACAGCAGGAGCCGGAGGAGAGAATCAACATCGGCAGCTCGTCCAGAGAACATCAAAGGATCCATTCGTGTGATCGTGTGTATTAAGGATCATCGATAATCGAGGTAACCTCACTCGTCCGATACACCTCTTTTATTCGTTCACACGATTCAAACACATCCGTGCATGTTTGAGACGTGTTTATATTGTGTTTGATGTGTATATAATGGTTTGGATGCGTTGTGGTGTGAAATGAAGCATCCAGTATTGGACAGAGAGCTTTCCTGCAGGTTCTGGGGAGAGAACCGTCGTGCCCGCGACCATCCTGGATCGCAGCCGCGACGAGGGAAAAATTGGGATTTGGCTGTACAGTATCGTCGCGCTCGCGACGGGCTTCTGTCGCACCCGCGACGGGCCTTCTTGTCAGGAAAAATATATTTTCGTGCCCCGAATCTTAAACCTAAATGCGTATTTGAGATATATAACACTTACGCATGGAAATATAACGTCAAACGCGCATATACGATCACGTTTGACATGTGGTGGGGTATTTGGGGTTGAAATGAACTAGAATGCACCCTTATAATATATATATATCCTCAAGGAAAATAAATGAAAGCAACCACTAAATTATTAATAAAAGGGGAATGGGGGATGTGGAGCATAGTTACACTATCCATGTGAACTAATGAAAAGCAAACAAATAAGAAATATTGCCTCCTTGAACTGATAAGGACGACATTGACATACCTAGTGGATCCGTTGGACCTTTGGTCGATTTTCTTGAAATTATTGAGAAGGTCGAACAAGGTGTCCCTTCTTCGATCCATTGCGATCATCTATTTTTCTTGAATAGCCTTGGTGGCTTGGGTTTGAGTGATTGCATTCTTGTATTATCCTCTAAGTTATCGTCACGGGTGAAAACTAGATAGGGAGCGATGGACATCCCCCATCCTCTTTGCATGCATGCAACGGCTTCTATGTCGTGTGGCGGGGCCACGGGTTGCTCTCTGTAGGGAGGCTTAAATTATCTTAATGCTGACAAACGATACCACATTGAATGCGCATAAGAGGTATAAGGCGACGCACAGAGTAGGCAGGTGCGAATATACCAAATCTATTGGGTAATCCGGCTGACGATTGACACTTTATCTTATCTCTGTACTCCGAGTCGGTCATATCCTTGGAGTTGTTGCTGCTTTTGAGTCGAGTCATGAACCCTAATTAAATGCAAAAGAAAGGAATGACTCTTAAAACGATACAAAGCCATATAACGAAATGAGAAACGATGTTGTGTGATATGACGCCCATATTTTCCTATATATATAAAAATGTTTTAGGGACTTTTGGCGGTCGCCATAACCGGTTAGCGAAAGTTCCCTGTAATTGGGATTCATAGACCTGAGGTTGCTGAGCTTCGTTAGCTCACGGTTATGTCTTTCAATTGCAGGTATGCCCCCGACAGCACCTGAAGGCTCTTAGAGAGAGTTTACATGTATTTAGATGATCTCATGTACTTCGGATATTATAGCAGATCAGATGTCTATATTGATTAAATGTAATAATCGATCTGCATTGCTTTCGCTTTAATATTATAACTAAATAGGTATTCGGGACTGTAAGCTATGAATTTGGCTACTGTTCATAGTTTCCTTGACTTCTATATCCCTAAAACCCATTCGGTTTATTCAGCCTTGTCACGGACCGGGTCCGTAACGGCATAACGCTCACGTGTCTTCCGGAACGGAATGTCGGGGACGTTACAGGGTGGTATCAGAGCAGGGTTTTAGGGTTTTGGGTCAAACGCTAAGAAAACACGAAATATAAATAAGCTAAATTTAGAAGTTTGCATATGCATCGAGTATAGAGATATTGTTTGGGGGTTAGGATGTGAGACAGGATAATGTTATCTGTCAAATTGAGGAGGTACTTATATCTACATTGTATTTCCAGGATGCATGCTAATGGTCCTGTACCAGTGCTGACTATACTCTCATACATTCATAATATGCCTGGGGGGATGGAGTTGCTATAAATACTGTATTTTGTGGAGAACCACCTCGTCCCGATGGCCATTGGGGATAATCTCTTGTTCCGTCACCCCGTACTTCAAGCATGCATCCTACTGCAGGCGCTTTCGGATACCGACTGGTATTCCCGATATCGTGCCGCTTACACCCATTTACTGGTGGATGGCGAGCCCAATAGTCTTTACTATTGGGAGGGTCAGTGGCACATGACTTTCCATATGTTGGCAGCTATCCTATGGAGGGATAGAGATAACTTTCCTCCACCTACTAACACAAATACAAGGGAGAGAGAGAGAACAAGGTCAAGTCTACGCGCTTGGCATGAGATCGAGGGATTCTGAGGAGCTATACCTGATTCGACCTATCACGGGTTATGCTCTGAAGAGAAAGAGACTGCTAGATCTTGGGACGGTATCAGGGGATGACCTTATGGAGGTGCCGATCGCCCCGTCAGTGGTTCGGATAGATCCATTAGCAGTTGGGCCCTCGACAACTCCCTCGACAGCACCCTTGATAGTACCCATTATAGTGACAGACCCCGTACCAGCACGAGTGATAGTGCCAGAGCCGCAGCCTATACCGATAGCTGAGGCTGAGATGGGGGCAGTAGGGGATGTAGCAGCAGTGGCAGAGCCAGAGGCGCAGGCCGATCCAGAGCCAGAGGCACAGGCTGAACCGGGGGCAGTTGTCGACCCCGAAGAGGAGGATCCCGAGGAGGATCCAGAGGAGGACCCCGAGGAGGATCCAGAGGAGGATTCAGAGGAAGAACCTGAGGAGAAACCCGAGTAGGAGGTTCCCGAGAACGACCCCGAGGAGGAGGTTCCCGAGGACGACCCTGCGGAGGAAGTTCCCAAGGAGGAGGTCCCTATTATTGAGGTCCTTGAAGAAGGGGAGGACGATGATCAGTTTGATTGAGGTTGGAACTGATCAGAGAAAGAAGGAGGGATAACCCCACCCAAGCACATGACAGTGATCACTATTCCCGTCGTATCCTGGCCTAAAACCATGCACTATTGGAGGATTGGATCCGTGAAATGGAGAAGCTATTTGATTTGAGGCAGTGTCCTGATCAGTGGAAGATACACTGCGCTGTTTACTATATGAAGGGAGAGGCCGATGTCTGGTGGCGTACGGTAGAAGAACGTGCCAAGGCACCAGGGTTTAATTGGTTACAGTTCACTGAGCTCGTCCGGAGTCGGTTTTATCCAGATTTCTTGAGAGATCAGAAAGAAGAGCAGTTTAAGAAGCTTCTGCAGCGGGACATGACCGTTTATGAATATGCTGCAGAGTTCACTAGCTTGTTGCGTTTCCAACCGCCACATTGGACAGGGAAAAACAGAAGCAATTCATTGAAGGATCCAACTGAAGGATTAGGGACAAGGTAACAGGCCAGAAATACGCTTGCTATCAAGACCTGTATGACTGCGCTGCCAGCAGTGAACGGTACCCCATTGCCAAGGATGAGCATTTTGGTCGTTCGAAAAGGAAGAGGGATGATCGACGATCAAGCGACGACCCATCGCATGGGAGCACTAGTAGCTCAAACCAACAAATGGTTCCTTACCACAACTCGTCGTCCAGAAATCGAGCTGGAGGTGGAAGGTCTGGAAATCAACGCAGACAGTCCCAAGGTTCACGGGCAGGTTCAGGCGGATTTCAACAACCCAGAGCTGGCACTCAAGGTAGGTCTACTACCAATATCAAATGCTTTCAGTGCGGAAGGATAGGACATATGGCGAAGGACTGTCGGACCGGTCCATGCCATAATTATGGGGAGCACGGTCACATCAGTAGGGACTGCACAAAGAGAAATGATAATAAGAGGAACCCCAGTCAGAGAAATGATAATCAGAGAACTGGGAATCAGAGAAATGACAACCGGGGGAGCTACACCGAGAGGTCGGTTGCTGTTGCACGCCCTCAGTTACAGATGAATAGGGCAGAAACAACCCAGCAACAGCTACGCAATAACTGAGTTTACATGATGAATCCTCAGGAGGCCCAACAAAGTGGAGCTACCGTGACCGGTAATCTCCAACTCTTTTCAAGCAATATCTATACTTTGTTTGATTCCAGTGCAACGCAATCTTTCATTTCTAAGTCATTCCTGAACAAGAATAACCTAGTATCAACAAAAATACAACGGGATATTTATTTTGGGTTACCAACTGGGGAGGTTGTCATGTGCGATCTCGTTATCGCCCATGCCCTTATCGTTATAGGGGGAGAGGAATGTCCAACCGATCTCATTGTGTTTGACCTCCATGACTTTGCTGTCATTTTGAGAATGAATTGGTTGGAAGGGCATAAAGCGGTCATTGATTGTAAAGAGAAGATAATAACGTGTAAAAGTCCTAAGGGAGGAAAGATTAGATATCACGGAGAAGGTTCAAAAGCAGAACTACAGCTGGTATCAGCACTTGTAGCACGAAAACTATTAAGAAAGGGATGTCACGGTTATCTCTGTAGCTTGGAAGATTTGACCAATAAGGAGATAAATCTCTTTGATATCCCAATAGCGTGAGACTTCCCTAAAGTATTTCCGGATGAGATTCCCGGGATGCCTCCAGTCAGGGAGATTGATTTTGCCATCGATCTGGTGCCAGGTACAGTGCCAGTATCTAAGGCTCCATATAGAATGGCGCCTGCTGAATTGAAGGAGTTAAAGAGCCAACTGGAAGAGCTTCTTCAGAAGGGATACATTCGCCCTAGTGTGTCTCCATGGGG
>JAOVYX010011929.1:0-32974 GCA_035668315.1 Drosera spatulata
CCCCCGGTCCCCTTTCTTAAAGGCACTGCTTATCCTGCACAGTATTGATTGACCTCATTGTTAGATCATATTGTCGTAGTATGACTTATTTTACAATTGCATTATTTGTTTATACAGTCAAGTCCTGCGGACTAGGTCCTCAAGCGTTCTCATCATCCTAGCCAAGTGACTCTACGCATAGGAACACAAACATGGACAACTCGATTTCTAAATGGAGGGGAAGAACTGGAGGGCTTTCTACTGGATGGAAAAAATTTGCTCTGGACAATTGCTTGGAACAATTCGATGTCTGTGTGTTTAAGCCTTCCGGCGATGACGAACAGGGTATGATATTGGATGTTAGCATTTTCCGGGTCGTTCTAGAGGTTGTGCCGCTCAGCCTGGTCTTCTGATCCCTGCGAGGAATCCTTGGTATTCTTCGAATTGTAATTTTTAAGGTAATTCCATTAATTTTTTTAATTTTTTAATTTTTTTTTTGGTGTGCTATCGAGTAGTGTAGTGTGTAGTTGTCCCCAGGGTTCGTGGTAGATGGCAGGCGTGAACTAAAGTTTCTGCAGCATATCTACCCAAAAAATGCAAGGCTAAGACTCCAGTAGGGAGCTTGACAACTTCCTGTTTAGCCTAGAGCAGTACTTTGGTGCACTAGACTTAGTAGACGAGGATGCCAAACTCCGCACGGCACCTCTCTATCTCACCGACATCGCTACCTTGTGGTGGAGGCAGCAGCAAGCGGACGTCGAGCGTGGGTTATTCTTGATTGATACCTGGGAAGATTTCAAGAAGGAGATCAAAAGGCAATTCTATCCCGAGCATGCGGAGGACGAAGCACCGGCCAACCTTCGTCGGCTCACTCAAAGGGGCTTAATTCGAGATTATGTAAAGGAGTTCTCGGAGCTGACTCTTGAGATCCCAGGTATGGCCGAAAAAGACTTGCTCTGTTTGTTTATGGACGGTTTGCAATCTCGGGCAAAGCTTGAGTTGCAAAGAAGAGGGGTCCAGGATCTTGCCCAAGCTATTGCAGTTGCGGAATCTTTAATCGAATTTTGAAAGGTCGACCCCAAGCCAAAGAACCCCAAGATTGCTAACTCGAGCAAAGGCGGGGGAGAGAAGGAGAAGTTCCCCAATGACCAAGACGACCAGGCTCGATTTACTAAGGAGAAGGATAAGCAACCATTCGGACAGAAATCCGGAGGCCAAGAGCATAGGGTTGGGGGAGACCAACCCAAGCCTAAGTTATCATGCTTCATCTGTGATGGGCCTCATCGTGCCAATGAGTGCCCGAAGCAGGCAAGACTCACCGCACTCATCCAAGAGGATGAGCAAAGGAGGGAAGAGGCAAAGATGGGATCCCTCCAATTCTTAAGCGCGGTGAATGCTAAGATTCATGTGCCTAAGGATGCTCCGGAGGGCACTATGTTCGTGGAAACGGTGATCGAGGGCCAACCCATCAAAGCATTGGTGGACACCGGAGCAACGAACAACTTTATATCGGAAGGTATGGCCAATCATCTTTCTCTCAAAGCTTACCGAGGTGGTGGATATATTAAAGCTATTAATTCAAAGGCCCAACCACTCGTCGGCATAGCTAAAGGCATCGGCATGAAGATCGGACAATGGGACGATTCGGTAAGTCTCTCTATCGTTCCCATGGACGATTATGATTTGGTGCTTGGCATGGAATTCATGGACTAAGTCAAGGCTATCCCCATCCCCTATGCCAACTCTCTATGCATCCTCGAGGAGGGTAAGACATGCGTGGTGCCTTGCTGTAATACCCAAAAATTTTGGGAGTTTTAAAATGAATATATAATCGTGCTTAAAGGTTATATATTTAAATCCAAAAAAATATTTGATTATTAAATAATATATGAAAATGAGATATTTAATATAATTAAATGATCGTTGCGACGATGAATATTACTAACGAATAACGTTACAATGATATAACGTTATAAATGTTGCACGATAGGGCCATTGATTTAATCCCATAAATAATGGATTATGACTCGGGGGGGACATATCTTCGTATATGGGATAAATCTGTCGATGCAAATAAATTATTGATGAATTAATATTGTAAAATTGGGTGAATAATGGATTGAACGAGACGTATCGTGGGACGGAATGTGGGATAATTCCCACACCCACCTAATTCCCCCACTCTCTCCCGCCAACCTCCACTTCTACCCTTCCTTTCCATTCCACTTCCTATCTCCCACTTCCTCTCCATCATTTCCTCCAACCGCAGCAGCCACCAACACCACCAGCCAGCCACCAGCGCCGCCACCATCATTACCTACGCCATCAACAACAACATCATCATCGCATTCATCACATCACCATGCCTTCACCACCACCATCTTAAAGATCATCATCGACGCCACATGACGAGGGGCAGCAGCAAGCCAAGGAAAAGAGCAACGCCAGCTGCTCGACTAGTTAACATCGACGGATTCGTTCGTGTGATTGTGTGCATCGAGGATCATCGTTAATTGAGGTAACCTCCCTCATCTGAGATGCCTTTTTTATTCGTTCACATGATTTAAGCACGCTCGTGCTTGTGTGGGAAGTGTAAATCCTGTGTTTGATGTGTATGCGATGGTTTGGATACGTTCTGAAGATTAATGAGGGATCTGTGGGCATCGGACGCGAGTTCTGGACGCTTTGGGCTGATGAACAGTCGCGGCTGCGACATCTTGGGTCGCGCCCGAAATAGGGAAAAAATGGGGTTTTGGCTGCACAATACCGTCAAGCCCGCGACGGCCTATGTCGCGCCTGCAACGGGCCTATGTCGCGGCCGCAAAAGCGCAAGTCACGGTCCCGACGGCCTTCTGGCCAGGGAAATATCATTTTCGTGCAGCGAACCCTAAAACTGAATGCGTATTTGATATACATAACCCATACGGGTGGAAATATAACGTCAAACGTGCATATACGATCGCGTTTGACATGTGGTGGGGCATTTGGGATCGAAATGAACTAGAATGCTCCCTTATAATGTATATATCCTCATGGGAAATAAATAAAAGCGACCATTAAACGACTAATAAAAAAAAGAAACGGGGGATGTGGAATATAGTTCCACTATCCATGTGAACTAATGAAAAGCAAACGAATAAGAAATATCGCCTCTTCAAACTGATAAGGACGGCATTGACATCCCTTGTGGATCCGTTGGATCGTTGGTCATTTTCCTGAAATTATTGAGAAGGTCGAATATGGTGACTCTTCTTCGATCCATTGCGATCATCTGTTTCTTTGAATAGCCTTGGTGGCTTGAGTTTGAGTCATTGCACTCCTGTATTATCCTCTGAGTCATCGTCACGGATGAGAAATAGCTAGGGAGCGATAGACATCCCCCATCCTCTTTGAATGCATGCAGCGGCTTCTACGCTGTTGTGGCGGGGCAACGGGTTGCTCTCTGTAGGGAGTTCCAAATTATCTCAATGCTGACAAACGATACCATATTGAATGCGTACAAGAGGTCTAAGGCGACACACAGAGTAGGCAGGTACGAATATACAAAAATCTATTGGGTAACCCGGCTGACGATTGACACTTTATCTTATCTCTGTACTTCGAGTCGGTCATATACTTGGAGTTGCCGCTTCTGAGTCGAGTAATGAATCCTAAATAAATGCAAAGGAAAGGAATGACTCTTAAAAGCGATATGAAGCCATATAAAGCAATGTAAAACGATGCTGGTTGATATGGCGCCCATATTTTCCTATATATATAAAAATATTTTAGGGACTTTTTACAGTCGCCATAACCGTTAGCGAAAGTTCCCTGTAATTTGAATTCATACACCTGAGGTTGCTGAGCTTCATTAGCTCACGGTTATTTTTTTTCAATTGCAAGTATGTCCCCAACAGCACCTGAAGGCTCTTAGTGTGAGCTTGCATGCATATACATGAATTCACGTACTTCGGATATTATGGCAGATCAGATGTCTATATTGTTTAAATATAATAAACGATCTGCATAGCTTCTGCTTTAATGTTTTAACTAAACAGGTATTCGAAGTTGTAAGCTATGACTGTGGCTACTGTTTATGGTTTCCTTGACATCTGTACCCCTAAATCCATTCGGTTTATTTGACCTTGTCACGGACTGGGTTCGTGACGGCATAACGTAAAAGGATGGTATCAGAGCAGGGTTTTAGGGTTTTGGGTTAAACGTAAAAGGAAACATGAAAGATAAATAAGCCAAATTTTTAGGATTGTATATGCATCGAGTGTGGAGATATTTTTGGGGGTTAGGATGCGAGACTTGGTAACTGCATCCTGTTAAATTGAGGAAGTACTTATATCAACATTGTATTTCCCAGATGGATGCTGATGGTCCCGTACCAGCATTGACTATACTGTCATACATTCGTCCTATGCCTGGGGGGATGGAGTTGCTACAAATACTGCATTTCATGGAGCACCACCTCATCCTGACGACCATTGGGGATAACCCTCTGTTCTGTCATCCCGTACTTCAGGCATGTGTCCTACTGCAAGCACTTCCGGATACCGAGTAGTATTCCCGATATCGTGCCGTTTACACCCACCTACTGGTGGACGACGAGCTAAATAGTCTTTACCATTGGGAGGGTCAGTGGCACATGACATTCCATATGTTGGCAGCCATCCTACGAAGGGATTGGGATAACTATCCTCCACCTGCCGACACAAATACGGGGGGATAGAGAGAGAGCAAGGTCAAGTCTACGCGCTTGGTATTAGATCGAGGGATTCTGAGCTGCTATAACTGATTCGACCTATCGCGGGTTATGTTCTAAAGAGAAAAAGACCGCTAGATCCCGGAATGTTATCAGCGGATGACCTTATGGAGGTGCTGATAGCCCCGCCAGTGATTCGGACAGACCCTTCAGCAGCTAGGTCCTTGACGGCTCCCTCGATAGCTCTCTCAATAGCACCCTTGATAATACCTACTATAGTGCATACCCCATAGCAGTACCAGTGATAGTGCCAGAGCCGTAGCCTATGCAGATAGCTGAGACTGAGATGGGGACAGTAGAGGATGTAGCAACAGTGGCAGTGCCAGAAGCGTAGGCCAATCCAAAGCCAGAGGCACAGGTTGAACCGGGGGCAGCTGTCGATCCCGAAGAGGAGGATCCAGAGGAACACCAATCAGAGGACTGGGAATCAGAGAAATGACAACCGGGGGAACTACACCGAGAGGTCAGTTGCTGTTGCACGCCCCCAGGTTCAGATGAATAGGGCAGAAATGTTCCAACAACAGCCACCCAATAACATAGTTTTCATGATGAATCCTCAGGACGCTCAACAAAGTGGAGCTACCGTGACCGGTAATCTCAAACTCTTTTCAAACAATATCTATACTTTGTTTGATTTGGGTGCAACGCAATCTTTCATTTCTAAGTCATTCCTGAATAAGAATAACATAGTACCAACAGAAATACAACGGGGTATTCATATTGGATTACCAACTGGGGAGGTTGTCGTGTGCGATCACGTTATTGCCCATGCCCCTATCGTCATAGGGGAGAGGAATGCCCAACCGATCTCATTGTTTTTTACCTCCATAACTTTGATGTCATTTTGGGAATGAATTGGTTGGAAGGGCATAAAGCGGTCATCGATTGTAAAAAGAAGATAATAATGTGTAGGAGTCCTAAGGGAGGAAAGATTAGATACCACGGAGAGGGTTCAAAGCAGAACTACAGCTGGTATCAGCCCTTGTAGCACGAAAACTGTTAAGAAAGGAATGTCACGGATATCTCTGTAGCATGGAAGATTTGACTGATATGGAGATAAATCTCTCTGATATCTCAATAGCGTGAGATTTCCCTGACGTATTTCCGGATGAGATTCTCGGGATGCCACCGGTAAGGGAGATTGACTTCACCATCGATCTGGTGCCAGGTGCAGCGCCAGTATCTAAGGCTCCATATAGAATGGCACCTGCGGAGTTGAAGGAATTAAAGAGCCAACTGGAAGAACTTTTTCGGAAGGGATACATCCGCCCTAGTGTGTCCCCATGGGGCGCACCGGTTTTATTTGTTAAGAAAAAGGATGGGAGTATGAGACTCTGCATCGACTACTATGAGTTGAACAAGCTTACCATCAAGAACCGGTATCCATTGCCACGGATTGACGATCTCTTCGATCAACTACATGGGGCAACGGTGTACTTGAAGATAGACCTTCGTTCCGGGTATCACCAACTACGTGTCCGACCCGACGATGTGTCAAACTCTGCGATTTCACGAGTTGTATGTCAAACTCAAGAAGTGCGAGTTTTGGTTGCAAGAGGTGGTGTTTCTAGGGCATGTAATTTCTGGAGAAGGAATAAGGGTAGACCCGAGGAAGATCGAGTATGTGATTAATTGGACCAGGCCGACAAATGCCACAGAAGTAAGAAGTTTTCTTGGCTTGGTCGGATATTATCGTAGATTTGTTGAAGATTTCTCCAAGATCGCCATGCCTTTAACCAACTTGACACGGAAGTCTCTTAAGTTCCTATGGACTGATAAGTGTGAGAGCGCATTCGTGGAACTTAAGAAGCGTCTCACATCAGCATTAGTACTCACCCTTCCTTCTGGCGAGGAAGGATTCTGTATTTACAGTGATGCATCCGTTCAAGGACTTGGGTTCGTATTTATGCAGCATGGCAAGGGGATTGCATATGCTTCAAGACAATTGAAGCTGTATGAGCGTAACTACCCTACTCACGACTTGGAATTGGAAGCAGTGGTATTTGCCCTGAAAATCTGAAGACACTATTTGTATGGAATTTCCTGCCAGATCTTCACCGACCACAAGAGCTTGAAGTAGATTTTTACTCAGAAGGAGTTGAATATGCGTCTGAGGAGATGGTTGGAACTTCTAAAAAATTACGATCTGGACATCTAGTATCATCCTGGAAAGGCGAATGTAGTAGCTGATGCCTTGAGTAGAAAGGTTAGAAAGGCAGAAGGCACTTTACATTTGCTGAGAATCACAGAGGTTGAGTTGATTGATGATTTCTGCAAATTGGGTATTGAGATTTGTCCGACATCAAGTGATAATATACTTGCGAACATGCAAGAGCAACCTACTCTTCAGAAAGAGATATTGCAAGCCCAAGAGGCAAACGAGCAGATGAGAAAGTTTAGGGAAGAAACCCTACAAGGAAAAGCAAATGGTTTTGTGATTCACGAGGATGGTACCTTGAGGTTTCGGGAACGGCTCTGTGTGCCAAATGACGATGACTTGAAGAGAAAGATCATGGTAGAGGCTCATCAATCCCCTTACTCTGTTCACCCAGGATACAATAAGATGTATCAAGATTTACGTCACCGCTTCTGGTGGGGGAACATGAAAAAGGAAGTTGCGGAGTTTGTGGCAAAGTGTATTACTTGTCAGCAAGTTAAGATTGAGCATCAACGATCTGGAGTTTACTACAACCCCTGGAAATTCCCACCTGAAAATAGGATTCAATCTCGATGAATTTCATAGTCGGTCTTCCAGTAACGACAAAAGGGATGAACTCTATCTGGGTGATTGTGGACCGATTGACTAAGTCAGCACATTTTCTACCAATAAAAAACACTTGGAGTGTTGACCGTCTAACGGAAGAATATGTAAGGGAAATAGTCAGACTACATGGATGGGCATCCCCCATCCTCTTTGCATGCATGCAGCGGCTTCTATGCCGTTGTGGCGGGGCCACGGGTTGCTCTCTGCAGGGAGGCCCAAATTATCTCAATGCTGGAAAGTGATGCTACATTTAATGCGCACAAGAGGTGCAAGGCAACGCATAGAGTATACAGGTGCGAATATACAAAAATCAATTGGGTAATCCGGCTGATGATTGACACTTTATCTTATCTCTATACTCCGAGTCGGTCATATCCTTGGAGTTGCGGCTTCTGAGTCGAGTCATGAAACCTAAATAAATGCAAAGGAAAGGAATAACTCTTAAAAGCGATATGAAGCCATATAAAGCAATGTAAAACGATACTGATTGATATGACGCCTATATTTTCCTATATATATAAAAATGTTTTACGAACTTTCGGCGGTCGCCATAGCCGTTAGCGGAAGTTCCCTGTAATTGGGATTCATACACCTCAGGTTGCTAAGCTTCATTAGCTCACGGTTATGTTTTTCAATTGCAGATATACCCCTAACAACACCTGAAGGCACTTAGTGTGAGCTTGCATGCATATAGATGAATCCACGTATTTCGGATATTATGGCAGATCAGATGTCTATATTGCTTAAATGTAATAAACGATCTGCATAGCTTTCGCTTTAATGTTGTAACTAAACAGGTATTCGAAGTTGTAGCTATGACTTTGCCTACTGTTTATGGTTTATTTGGCCTTGTCACGGACTGGGTCTGTGACGGCATAACGCCCACGTGTCATCCAGTCCGGATATCCGGGGGTGTTACACTTGCACTCGAGGCAAACGAGGCACCAAGGTGTTATCTGCCATGCAGCTTGAGAAGGGGCTCAAGCGGAATGAAGTCACATATCTTGCCACCCTTGTGGAGGAAGTTCCGGATGGGGGTGTCAAGCCCATGGACTTGCCGACCGAGGTGAAGGAAGTTCTAGAGGACTTCTCTGATGTTATGCCTGCCGAGTTACCTAAGAAGCTTCCACCTATGCGGGAGATAGACCATCATATTGAGCTTGAGCTGGGAACTAAGCCCCCTGCCCAAGCACCTTATCGCATGGCCCCGCCAGAGCTTGAGGAGCTTCGCAGGCAATTGAAGGAGCTTCTGGATGTCGGATATATCCAACCTTCGAAAGCTCCCTATGGCGCCCCGGTGCTCTTCCAAAAGAAGAAAGATGGTTCTCTCCATCTATGTATCGACTATCGAGTACTTAATAAGGTGACGGTGAAAAAAAAAATATCCCATCCCTTTGATCGCCGATCTCTTTGATCAGTTTCGAGATGCACGGTGGTTTTCCAAGCTTGATCTTCGTTCAGGGTATTATTAAGTGCGGATTGCCGAGGGCGATGAGCCGAAGACTGCTTGTGTGACCAGGTGTGAGCTTACAAGTTCCTTGTTATGCCACTCGGTTTGACTAACGCCCCGGCTACATTTTATACCCTTATGAACACGGTGTTCCACCCCTTCTTGGATCACTTTGTTGTGGTATACTTGGATGACATTGTGGTGTATAGCCATACTTTGGAGGAACATGCCGATCATCTACGCCAAGTCTTCCAAGTGCTCCGTGCCAATGAGCTATATGTCAAAAAAGAGAAATGCTCGTTCGCCCAATAAGAGATTGAATTCTTGGGGCACCGGATAGGTCATGGGAGGATCCGAATGGACGGAGCCAAGGTAAAGGCAATCCAAGAATGGGAACCACCAACAAAGGTACCCCAATTTCAGTCTTTCTTAGGCCTCACTAATTATTACCGCCGTTTTATCTCGAGGTATTCGGCGAAGGAAGCACCCTTGACGGATTTGCTCAAAAAGAATCGCTCTTGAGACTGGGATGGACGCTGCCAAGAGGCCTCTGAATCATTAAAGCGAGCTATTAGTGAGGAACCAGTCCTTGCCTTGCCAGACTATAGCAAGTCGTTTGAGGTTCATACGGATGCCTCATATTTTGCTATTGGGGGTGTGTTGATGCAAGATGGTCACCTCATAGCTTATGAAAACCGCAAACTCAACGACACGGAGCGGCGCTACACCGTGCAAAAAAGGGGATGATAGCCGTGGTGCATTGCCTATGCACGTATTGGGCGGCAAGTTTATGGTCAAGATCGATAATGTGGCCACAAGCTATTTCAAGACATAGAAGAAGCTCAGCCCAAAGCAGGCACGCTGGTAGGACTTCTTGGCTGAGTTCGACTATGTCATGGAGTATAAGCCTGACAAGGCTAACCCGGTAGCGGACGGTTTACGCCGTAAGGCAGAACTTGTCGCTATTAGTAGACCCAAGAGTCCGCTACTCGACCGCATTCGAGAAGGGTTACAGCATGATTCCTTTGCTAAAACCTTGTTCGAGCTTATCGAGTCAGGGAAGACACAAAGGTTTTGGGAGAAGGACGGGATGATCTATGCGAAGAAGAATCGTTTGTACGTGTCGAAGTGGGAGAACTTGCGGCGCGAGGTTCTTAAGAAGTGTCATGATTCCTTTTGGGCCGGACACCTTGGACAGCGACGGACACATGCCTTGGTGAAGGGCATGTATTTCTGGCCACACATGAGGGAGGACGCAGAGTCCTATGTGCGCACCTGTCTTGTATGCCAACAAGACAAGGTTGAGCAAAGTAAGTCGGCGAGATTGGTCAAGCCGTTGCCTATCCCGGAACGTCCTTGGGAGAGCATTTCGATGGATTTCATCGTCGGACTGTCCAAGTCAGAAGGATGCGGCACTATCATGGTCGTTGTGGACCGATTCTCCAAGAATGGTATATTCATCCCTGCAACGAAGGAGTGTCCCGCAGAGGAAGCAGCCCGGCTCTTTCTAAAACATGTGGTCAAGTATTGGGGGGTTCCTCGGACTATCATGAGCGACAGAGACGCTCGTTTCACAGGAAAATTCTGGACCGAGTTACTCAAGCTTATGGGATCCACACTCAATTTTCGACGAGCTTTCACCTGTAAACGGACGGCCAAACAGAGCGGGTGAATGGGTTGCTTGAGATCTACTTACGGCACTATGTGAGTGCCAATCAACATGATTGGACAAAGTTGCTGGACATTGTCCAATTCTCTTACAATCTTCAGCGTTGTGAGACGACGAACCGGAGTCCGTTCGAGCTCGCAACGGGGCAACAACCACTAACTCCTAATGCTGTGGCAACGGGCTATACTGGGTCGAGCCTAGCGGCCTACAAACTTGCCAAGGCATGGCAAGAATAGCCCGATACCGCCCGCACTTACTTGAAGAAAGCCAACAAGCGCATGAAGAAGTGGGCGGATGCTAAGCGGGGGCCACGGGAGTTTCAAATTGGAGGCCTTGTCCTCATCAAGCTCCAACCCTAGAACTACAAGGCGTTTAGGAGACTGCACAAAGGGTTGGTTTGGAGATACGAGGGTCCGTTCCCTATCGTCGAGAAGGAAGGCAAGGTCACATATATGGTGGAGTTACCACCCAAGCTTAAACTTCATCCGGTCTTCCACGTGAGCTTACTTAAGCCTTATCACTCGAATGAGGAAGACCCCGACCAAGGGGAATCAAAGCGTGCCCCATCGATTGTCACTACCTCTTATGACAAGGAGGTAGATCAGATCATTGCCGAAAGGGAGATTCGCAAGAAGCGCGTTCCCCGCTATCGTGAGTTTCTGGTCAAATGGAAGGGATTGCCTGAAGCCAGGCAAGCTGGGAGCACGAGATTGACCTTTGGCAATTCAAGAGGCAGATTTCCAAGTTTCGAGACGCACAAGTGACGAGGGCGTCGCTAGGATAGGTGGGGGAGAATGTCACGCCCGAAATTTTTTGCGCTCTTGGGCACACCGCACTAACCCCTTGGTCACTTACAATTTTGCTCTAATAGAAAAGAAAGGCCTCATTAAAAGACTCTAGAGTTCTCTAGAGTGGGAAAACTCTAGAATTCTCTAGAGAAGTATGGAGCTCTCTTGGACACTCTAGAATTATCTAAAGAGGTATGGAACTAGCATGTAAATACTAGAGATACTAGACTTCTCTAGAATATTTTAGGAAGCTCTAGGAATTGTATAGAATAGTGATGTCCCTATAATTCTTGACAAGGCCTATAAATAGGCTAGCCACCTCTCATTTGTACACCACCACAAAATCTTCAAGCATTCAATACAAAGCAAGTTTGAGAGCATCCACTCAAAGCTTCCATTTTCTAAGCTTCCTAGTGAGTTCAAACACTTAAGAGTGTGGAGAGTTAGGTTGATTTAGTATACTCAAGGCAAGGTTTGCTAAGTGTCGCACGGTCTTGAGAAAAAAGTTCGTGACAATATGCCCCAATGATCACATATTTTTATAAGGAGATGGAAAAGTTTCAGAAAAAAGGAGACAAACTAGCCGGAGAATTTTTGAAAACTTTAATGTCATATGAGAGGTGGGCTATTAGTTTTGCTATTGGGTGTCGTCATGGGGAGATGACGATAAATGCTACAGAATCGTTCAATGCTTAGCTTTTGGGCATGAGAGAATTCCCGATCACTCAGTTGGTGGGTTAGTTCCGCGTCAAGTTGATGGAGTGGTTCAATAATCGTCAGAAAGATGCTGAAGAATGGAATGGCATGTTATGCCCTAGGATGCTTGACACCCTGAATGACATATTCACGAATTGTCATACTTATGCTGTCAAAAAATCATCGAAGCTGCTTTTTGAGGTGATATCCATACCTACAGGTTCAGTTAATGTGAGAGAAAGGATTTCCTCATGTTGTATGTGGCAAACAAACGGCTTTCCCTGTTTGTATATGGCATATGTGATTAGGAAGTTTTCCTTGCCGTTAAATAGCATGATCGATCCTTATTTCTTTGTTAAAAGTTATAAGAAGAGCTATGAGGCTGTCATATATCATGTTCCTTCATCTATTATCGATCAAATTGCAACAACCATAGATGTTGAAATCGCTCCACCCACTGTAGGTAGGCAACATGACAGGCCGAAGAAACGCCGTATTTTATCGAGTGGTGATGAGACAAGGGCTATTAAGTGTACTAGGTACAACAAGTTTGATCACCACAACAGGAAGACATGTCGAGAGACGATATAGTGATTTTGTGTTTTTTCGTTTCTTTGTTCTACGTTATTCCTGTTGATATACATGTAACCAATCTTGTTTTAAATTCTACTAAATGTCAAATATGTGTTTTTATCTATTTTCTTGTTTCATTTTTTAAATAAATTGGAGAATTATTTTCTAGACATTAGGCGTTCTGTTTCTAATTGACCCAGTGCTCTGTTTATTTAAACAAATTGCCTTTGTAATTTGAAACAAAGCGTCTATTTCAAAACAGTTATGAAACACTTTAATATTAAACTGATATAAATATAACCAATCTTGTTTTAAATTCTATTATATGTCAAATGTGCTTTGCTGTTTCATTTTTTAAATAAATTGGAGAATTATTTTCTAGACATTAGGCGCTCAGTTTTTAATTGATCTGTCACTCTATTTATTTAAACAGAGCGCCTTTGCAATTTAAAATAAAGCGCCTAATTCAAAACAGTTATGAAACACTTAAATATTGAACAGACATATTTTTCACATAAAAACATTATGGAAACAATCACGATTAACATTGTGCGATGCACAAAGAAAAGTATCTCTCAAATTTGAATACAAGACATTGTATGATAGAAGAGCATATGGGTATTTCAGTTTGGTACATCATTATTGAGATAAATCAAATTTCTCTATTAAAGTCGACACTATCTTGTCCCTATAACAGCGAATTTCTTCCAACGTTGATGAGTTTGGTATTTCAGCTTCATTTGCGATCAATTCAATCCAATGGCATACGTGAATGCCGCAGTCCAAGTTTTCTTGAGATGACGCATTCCTGTTGATGATTACTTTCTTGTAGCCAGTCTGTTGTGTGCCTTGTTCTCTCACGATCTCATTGAGAAATTATTGAACATAATCCATCTACATGTTTAACAACATATATTATAACATTTTTATGCTTGAATGAAACTATTAACATAATATGTAAGAAACAAAATTTAACTGATTGTAGGATCTTACAAGTAACTGGGCATCCCTTGCATACCCCGTTTTTTGTCTTTTTGAATTGTGATGTATCCACTTGTTGTTCTCGTTGTCGAATGCCAATAATATCCAATAGAACGCTATTGAACCCTTAGGCGCACCTCCTGTGGTGTTAATTGAGAACAGGTGCCACCGACATGTTCTTCTCGCAAACGTATGTTCTTTTATCCATTTGTCGATAATTTATTTTTGTTTTGAAATCATTTGCTGCATTATATGTAGAAAAAGAGATGAGATTCCAGAATTGATATGTATATAAAATCAAACATATCATAGAGTTTTTCATTTACCCAACCGTACACGACTACTTGATCTTTGCATTTTGCCTCTTGTAGCATCAATGACACATATGCATTAATAGCGAAATTAGATAAAGCATCATCATTAGCCACTCGCTTTATTGCCGCTTCAAAATAGAGCGTAGGTTGCCTATAAAAGTACATGAAAACAGAGCGTAGGGTTTTGGTGTGCGGCAGTTGTTTTTAAATTTTTTATGTGTTTGAAATAAAGTTCTCGTGTGTATCTTTTTGGTATATTTTTCAACTGTTTATATTTTTGGATGGTTTTTTTTCTAAAATAAATATTTGAGGGACTATATTATAATTATGAAGTTTTTAAGACAATAAATAAATTATTTTATATAATACATAATAATTTTAAAAAATAATTTAAAATTATAAAAATTTAAGAAACTTGTTAGACATTAATGAAGATTCGACACACTTTGTATGATAAAAACGACACACATTGACCAATCAGTAAGAGGCGCATTACCGGCTCCACTTGCCGCCGCCGCCGCCGCAGCCTACCCTTTTCCGGCTCCCCCCTTGCTGCCGTTTCCAATCCTGTAAGTTCTCTCAGCGATATTCTTCCATTACGATATGAAATTTGGACCCAATGGAACCGAAAACGTTCATCAGATTGGAGCTTAGGCTTTTGTTCATTATCGAATAAGCAAAAGGGGACTAACTGTTGGAGAACAGATAAGGGTTATCCATGATGTGAAATAAACATGCACGGGTGTGATAATGTTGCACTTGATTTGGTTTTGAAGTGAGATTCTGGGTAGTGTTTTTTATTCTGTTTTATAGCTGAATGATGAGGATGAGGGAATATTAAGTGGAGCATATATCAAGCGAGAGCAGAAGAATCAGAGGCATTGGGATGTTGGGGTCGGTTTTTGGGAGCGTCTTTCTGTGGCATAGCGGTATGTAAAATATTCGGATAAAGAAAAGTTGTGTTCTTCACCTTTGTTATACCGTTTGTTCCCTATCGGAGCTCGTTCGCTCAGTAATCGGACTAGAAACCACATTGTTTGTTGGAATCTGAAAGATTTATCCTTTATTGCTGTCTGTGTTATGAATGTGATCGCTGAGCTAGGTACGAGGGAATCCACTTGCTTTTAGGGTAGAACTCTGCTGGAGTAAGAATTTTTGTGGAGGTATGGCCGAGGCCATTTGGTTTATCGTGGTGGGGAGTATACTGGTGCAGATAGCTGGAGGGGTAGGTGTTGCCATGGGGACAAGGCATGGAACCACCGTTGCTAGTACAGGAGGCGCTAAGATGAAATGAGAGATTGGTTAGAGGGTGGCACTAATAAGCAGTACTCCCTCCGTCCCACAATATAGCCTTCAGTTTGATTTGACATGAGGATTTGTGTGTGTTAAATTTTTGTGGGAGTTGATGAAAAAAAATATTTTTCAAGTGACAGCGGAGTTTACTATAACCCTCAGGGTTGTTTCTGTTTGGCAAAATAAGAAGTTTTATCTAATGATTTGAGATTTGATTTATATATACAAGGTTAAATTAAAATTATGCATTGTTAAAGTAATTAACTAAGGATATTTGTAATTAGTAAACACTAGGTTAAATTAGGTTAGACAAAACTAGGCTAAAATTAGTATAACACTAGGCTAAAATTAGGGGAAAACTAGGTTAAAGTTGAACACAATCCGTACCAAAACTAGAACAAATTAGGGAAAAGCAAAGCGAAAAAGGAAAACAAAAATTACACAGGAAATGACGCCCTGTGCCTCTCCCTTTAAGTCACGCAGGGCGTTTTTCTCTACAAAATGAAAAAGGTCTAATTTGAGAATAAACTTCTTCGGGATCCTATTTTGAGATTTTTCCTTTTTAAAAAAAGCCTAATTTTGGAAAAAAAAAATCCGGATTGAACATCTCATTCCAACACCCTTTACTACAAGCTCAACAATAAGGCAGTTAAAACGGATGTCGAATCGATGTCCAAACCGGTACCAAATTCGAAAAATCGAAACCGAACGAACCGATTATTAAACAGTTCAGTACTGGTTTTCAAAATAAAACCGATTATTTAATCAGTTTAAAATCGAACAAATTAATCGATGTTAATCCAATTAACCGAACCGTTTAGAATCGATTATCGAATTGTTTAAAATTAATTATCATAATTGTTTTACATAAGCTTGATAAACTTAAAGATTTAACGCATTGTATTATTTTAAATCTAAGACAGTCTATTATCTTTAGTATAGTGGATATTATCTTTTTGTCTTTTGTTAGAAATGGATATAAGAACCTCCAATCGTATTTTCAATTTCTTTTGGTCGAATATATTTGAAAGAAAGCAGTAAGTTCTTTTATTCCATATGGAGAAAAAAAGATAAAAAAACTCCATATTACAATATCCACCTTTCCCGCCCTATATAAAATCCAAACAAGAAACTGATCCATGCTAAATTCCTAAGCCTACATGAGGCGTGTCCGTCGTAGGAAACAAGGACTAACTGGTCGAATATATTTTATTTTGTTAATAAGAAAATCATTTGTTCATGTTCTTTTAACATAATTTAAATCGATCTTGTTTGTGTAAATTACGAATAAGTGATGTTTTTCAACCTTAATCACCAAAGAGTGATACATGTCTTTTTTAATTACTATCTGTGTCTTTTTTAAATTTATTAGATTGTACTTTCCAAATTGCCCTTATTCTTAAATATTTATTTAATTCATCCTAAAACCCTAATGACCCATCTCACCATATTCGGTCACGTCCCCCTTTGCCTACACTATCACCACCAACCATCATCTCCTACTCCTCTTTAACCAACTACTCTAACCACCATAGTCATCACCCACCATCACCGAACTCCACCATCAGCACTGTGGCGTCATTGTTGCCAACACCCTTGAATCGTCACTCCAACCAAAAAGCAACACCATCAACAATGAAGAAGAAGAGAAAGCGTCGATTAAAAGAGAGTATGACTCCTTTGTATAAAGAAGTTTGACAAGGTGCACTTCTTGATGATGATGTCAATGTAAAGAAAGGGGCATTGCGTTTGGTTGGCAAAGTGCACTGACGCATTGTTTTGTGGGAACGACGACAACGATAACGGGTCAAATATCGACTGCATGATGATGGTGTCGATGTAAAGAAAGGGGCACCGTGTGTGGCTGACATAGTGCATTGACGCACTGTTTTTTGGGGACGACGACAACGATAATGGGTCAAGTATTGTTTATCCAAGTTATGAATGCATCGAGGCTAGGGCCATACGGGCAATAAATAGTGCGTCAGATAGAGCACACAATTCGCAAATATAGGGTGACGATGGACAACGAGGAGATGATCATCAAGAGTACCATGTTCTATGTCATTCTTAAAACAGTGCGCTTATATACAAAACAGTGCGCATGTTCTACATTACATGTAATGGATGTCGTCAAATCTAACATGCGCACTGTTTGCTCCGTTGATGGTGACAACAACTACGGCAATGAAGCGATGGAGGAGATGGCAATGAAAATAGAGGGGTTGAATTAGAACAGTGCGTCTTTTTTATCATAATTTGGAGCACTGAATCGAACAGTGTGTCGTGGCTACAGTGATGACAATGACGAGGACGACCCTAGCGTCGACTATGATTGGTGGTGGAACTAGTTAGGGTTAGGATTATAGATAACGACGATAATTAGGGTTTAAATTTTTGTGAATAATCATTATAAGTGTATTATATTTCCTTTTTTAAAATAGGAAAGGACAATATTGTACTTTAAATTTATAATTGATTGATTGGTAATTAAATAAATTGGGTAGCACTAAACGGTAATAAAAATCTTTTTCTAGCACTACTGGGTAATTCTCTCATCTTTTTTTAACATGATGTATCAAATTTATTTTTGCATAATCATGTATGGTAAAAGTTTATTGAGTTATTTTAGCGATATATATAATTATCATCACGAAATATTTAAGACGAAATTGTATGCAAATCGTTGAAAATTATATAAACAAAACTGTTTAAAAATAAAAAAATCGAACCGATTAATTAACGATTTTGGTTTTGCTTTTCAAACCCATTAATTAATCAGTTCGGTTTTGATTTTAGCTTGTAAAAATCAAACCGATAAAAAATCGAACCAATTAATTGAAATCGACCCGATTAACATCTTTACTCAACAAGGCTCATGTATAAGTTGTCAAATCTGGAAAAAATAACTACTCCCTCCATCCCCATAATATAGATAACTACTCCCTCCATTTCAAAATAAAGATAACAGATCCTAGTTAGTAACCTTTTCACCTAAAAACAACAATAAATAAATAAATCATTATTTATTATAGTACGCTTCATTATCTTCACTGATAACTAGTACAATAAAGTCCATTATCATTAAAAAAAATATTTTTTTCAATAAATTTCATAAAAAAAATCAAGACATAATTCCGTGTGCTAAATCAAACCGTTTCCAATATTATGGGATGGAACGAGTACAATATTCAAGATTCCTTTACATCAAATCATTTTTATTTTGTAAAGTGATTTGATTTTTGTTACTGTTTTTATTTTTGTTACTTGTTTTGTTTTCTTCAGTTTTAAGCAATAATATCAAACATCCCCTAGGAGTATGATTCTTGTTTGTTTGAGAACAAACCACTTTCTTTTCCTTGACCATTGACCAACATCATTTAAGTAGAGTAGTTACAACCTTTGAGAAAATTGTATCAACCTACATCTAACTTTCTCTTTCTCTGTCTCATTATAATTATAAAATTATATAATAATTATATTATTCATTTTGTATTTTGATATGTTATTTTTATCAGTATTAAACATATGGTATGAATTTTTAATCAAAAGTTATAATGTGTAACTTGTTGAATATTGTATAGCGGATGATCATGTTATCCCACTTGCGAAGCAAGATGATAGTGGATGACCATATTATCCCACTCACAAAGCAAGATTCCTTGCAATGCTCTCACACTATAAAAGAAGATGCATACCTATGTAATTTGGTGATTGAAAGAAGCAAAGGGAATGCAAGAGTTGTGCCTCATTTGTGTACTACTTTGAATTTGTGCATTACATTTGTTAGTCGTTTTACAACATGTTATCAACACGAGTTAAGTTCAATCCAAGTTCGTCCCATATCTCATTTATCTACCGTAGAGGTAATTTAGGTGAGATATTTCAATTTCATATGCTACATAAAAAATCTGTTTTATACTGTTGCATGTACTCTATCGGACACTGTTCATGCACTGTAGGTATAGTTCATGCACTGTTCACAATTTGACAAATGCGTGAACAGTTCGTTTTCCGACTGTGAACAGTGTCTTTTCAGGCTGTGAACAGTGCATTTGTCAGACTGTGAACAGTGCCTTTTCAGACTATTCATAGTTTGACAAATGCTCTGTTCACAGTCTGAAAAGACACTGTTCACAGTCTGAAAAGACACTGTTCTACGTCATCATCTCCATGAAAACCTAGTCTGAATATTTAGAGGAAAAAACACCTCCAATATTATGGAACAAGTTAAAAGCAAGATATGACCACCACAGAACTGTAATACTACCAATCGTCCGAAGCGAATGGCAAAATCTCAGGTTGTAAGATTTCAAAAGTATTTCAGAATATAATTCTGAGGTATTCAGAATTACTTCAAAACTGAGATTATGTGGTGACAAGATAATAGATGAAGATATGCTCGAAAAGACATACCACTTTCCATGCATCAAACATTACCTTACAGGCACAATATCGCACAATGGGTTCTAAGAAAGTTTACGATTTGATAGCCTATTTGCTTGCTGCTGAACAACATAACGAACTGCTGTTACAACAACATAGAATTCGTCCCAGTGGATCTACCCCCGTGCCTGAAGTATTTATAACATATCCTGAAGATAATGTTAACTCTTCTCGTGGGCGCGGACAAGGACGAGGCTGTACCCGAGGTCGTGGCCATGGCCGTGGACAAGGTCGTGGTCAAGGACGGGGACGTGGACAAGGTAATTACTTTGTACCCCGTAATAATTCGGGACCAAATAAGGCAGAAGGAAAGCGAAAAAATACATGGGTTAATCTCGAGATCCATAATCAACAAAAGCATAACGAAGATGAATGTTATCGATGTGGTGGGAAAGGACATTGGTCGAGGATTTGTCGAACATCAAAATATTTAGAGGATTTATATCAATAATCCCAAGGAAATGGTAAACAAGTTGAGACCAATCTTGCTATTTAAAAAGCAGCAACCCTAGACAATATGATCTAGAATCAAATACTGTCAGAAGATACAGTATCAAAAGATACAACTCATCTGGATGTATCGGATCTTATCCAGTCAAGCATGCATCTTCGAGAAGAGGATGATCTTGATTAGTTATATGTAATTTTAATTTATTTATCTTATTCCTTGTATGAGTGTTATTTATAGGAATAAAAATCATGTATTTCTGTTTGAATTGAATAAAAGGTTTGTGTTTATTCAAAATATTTACAGATAATTACAAATGGGAGAAGAAGATACATGCATAGCGGATTGTGCCACGACTGATACTGTTCTCCGAAATAAAATATATTTCACTCATTTAACATTAGTAACAGCTAATGTTGGCACAATCGCTGGAAGCGTATATTTAATTAAGGGATCTGAAATAGCAAAATTAGTACTTCCAAATGGTACTAAATTCCTTATAAAATATGCTTTGTATTTCTCAAAATCTAAACGAAACTTATTGAGTTTTAAGGATATACGATTAAATGGTTTCCATGAGGAAACAGGGAGCGAACAAGATAAGGAATATCTTTATATTACTTCAATAGTATCATGCCAGAAACATATACTAGAAAAACTTCCAACGCTCTTTCTTGGATTATATCATACGACTATTAGAACAATTGAGTCATATGCTACTGAGAACCAGAAGTTCGCTTACAATAATGCCTTAATGATTTGGCATGAACGACTTGGTCATCCAGGAACCAGCATGATGCGCTGCATTATTGAAAATTCAAACGGGCATCAGTTAAAGAATCAAAGATTTCTAACAAGTCGTGATCTAACATGCGCAGCATATTCATTGGGGAAATTAATTATAAAACCATCCCCAGTAAAGATTAATGTTGAGACTCTGACATTTTTAGAAAGAATTCAAGGTGACATATGTGGACCTATCTATCCTGCAAGTGGATCATTCAGATATTTTATGATACTGATTGATGCATCAAGTAGATGGTCACATGTTTGCCTTTCTTTCTACAAGAAATGTAACTTTTGCAAGGCTATTGGCTCAAATTATTAAATTACGAGCACATTTTTCAGATCATCCAATAAAGACACTTCGTCTTGATAATGCTGGAGAATTTACATCAAAAGCATTTAATGAATATTGTATGTCAACTAGTATTACTGTTAAGCACTTTGTAGCTCATGTTCATACACAAAATGGTTTATCTGAATCTTTAATTAAAAGACTTCAGTTAATTGCAAAACCATTGCTTATGAAAACCAAATTACAGACTACAGCTTGGCGACATGCAATTCTTCATGCTGCAGCATTGATACATGTTAGGCCTGCAGCCTACCACAAGTATTCATCATTACAACTCGTATTTGGTCAAGGACCAAATATTTCACATTTACGAATTTTTGTGTGTACTATATATGTTCCAATCGCATCACCCAACAAACAAAGATGGGTCCCCAACGTGAACTTGGGATATACGTTGGTTTTGATTCTCCCTCAATAATACGATATTTCGAACCATTAGCGGGAGATGTGTTCACTGCAAGATTTGCAGATTGTCATTTTAATAAAAATGAATTCCCAAATTTAGGGAGAGAAAACAAGAGAGAAGGAGCACATATTTCACCAAAAATTTGGGATGAAATATCATGAAAATCATCATTTTTGTCCTCTAATGATCCTCATACTAGTCAATCTGAACATGAAGTTCAAAGGATTATTCATTTACAGAGTATCGCCAATGAAATGCCTGACTCATTTACTGATTCAAAGAGGATAGTTAAATCTTATATACCAGCTGTAAATGCTCCTGCCAGAATTCCAATATGAAATGAATCCAATACTGATAACACTCTAGAAGAATGTAAACCTCACCTGAAGCGTGGTAGACCTCTTGGTGCGAAAGATACAGTTCCTCGTAAAAGAAAATCGAAAGGTAATGATGTTTTCGAAGAAATCATACCAATGAATAAATCTATAAAGGTGATTGATGAAAAGATAGTAACTAATGATGCTAATGAGGATACTATCGAGAAACAATCACATACAAATGAAGAAAAATCTCGATTAATTATGCTAATACATTGTGTGGGAAAGAAATGAAATCGAGATAGATGATATTTTTGTCTATAATGTGACATTAGATATCATGAATCCAAATGAGGATCCGGAACTTCGTAGTGTGGATGAATATCGACAAAGAACTGATTGGTCAAAATGGAAGGATGCAATTCAAGCAGAATTGGATTCTTTGGCTAAACGTGAAGTTTTTGGACCAGTAGTCCAGACACCACAAAATATCAAACCGATTGGATATAAGTGGGTTTTCGTTCGAAAACGAAATGAGAAAGGAGAAATTGTGAGATATAAAGTGTACTTAGTTGCTCAAGGTTTTTCACAGATATCAGCTGTGATTATAATGAAATCTATTCTCCTGTGATGGACGGAATTATGTTCCGCTTCTTAATTAGCACGGCTACTAGAGAAGGATATGTTATGCGTCTAATGGATGTTGTGACAACATATTTATATGGATCATTAGACACTGACATATATATGAGAATCCCTGAAGGATTTAAGATGTCAAGTGATACACAACCACGGAAGTTGTATTCAATTAAATTACAACGGTTATTATATGGATTAAAACAATCTAGAAAAATATGGTATAACCGTCTTAGTGAGTACTTGTTAAAAAAATGATATATAAATGACAAGATATGTCCTTGTGTATTTATCAAGAAAACCAATTCTGGGTTTGTTATAATTGTCGTATATATAAACAATTTAAATATCATTGTTACTCCAGAAGAGATCATACAAACCAGCGATTACTTAAAAAGAGAATTTGAAATGAAAGATCTTGGTAAAACAAAATTCTGTCTCGGCATACAGATTGAGCATTTGTCCATTGGAATGTTTGTCCATCAATCGACATATACAGAAAAAATCTTATGTCGTTTTTATATGAATAAAGCTCACTTTTTAAGTACCCCAATGATCGTCCGATCACTTGATGTGAAAAAGGATCCATTCCGATCACAAGAAGATGGAGAAGAGTTACTTGGACTAGAAGTTCCATATCTCAGCACTATTAGTGCACTAATGTATCTTGCTAATTGTACAAGGCCTGATATTGCCTTTGCTGTCAATTTATTAGCAAGATTCAGTTCTTCACCAACTAAAAGACATTGGAATGGAATAAAGTAAATATTAAGTTATCTTCGTGGAACTACAGATATGGGTTTATATTATTCAAGAGAGGCAAAATCACATCTCATTGGATATACAGATGCAGGATATTTGTCTGATCCACATAAAATAAGATCGCAAACTGGGTATTTATTTATCTATAATGATGCGACAATTTCGTGAAAATCCACAAAGCAGACATTAACTGTTACATCTTCAAATCATTCCGAACTACTTGCTATTCATAAAGCAAGTCAAAAATGTGTTTGGCTTCGTTCTATGATCTATCACATTCAAAATTCATGTAGATTATTTTCAATTAAAGATAACCCTACTATAATATATGAAGATAATGCATCAAGTATTGTGCAGCTCAAAGAAGGGTACATTAAAGGTGATAGAACTAAACATATATCTCCAAAATTCTTCTTTGCACATGACCTTCAGAAAAATGTAGATATAAATATCCAATAAATTCGATTCAATGCGAACTTGGCAGATCTATTCACAAAGACACTTCCCAAGGTTATTTTTTAGGTACTCAGATAGAAAATCGGGATTCGACGACACAAAGATCTCCCTAGCTGAAGACGTCTCAATGAAGTGAGTTACTTTTGAGGGGGAGACTGTACTCTTTTCTCTTTGATCAGGTTTTTTATCCCAATGAGTTTTTCCTGACAAGGTTTTAACGAGGCAGTTATATTTTCTTAATATGTAATATACTAGTACAAAGTTTTATTATTGTTTTATCATCCAAGGGGGAGTGTTGAATATTGTATAGTGGATGACCGTGTTATCCCACTCACAAAGCAAGATTATTGTGGATGACCATATCATCCAACTCACAAAGCAAGATTCCTTGCAATGCTCTCACACTATAAAGGAGATGCATACCTATGTAATTTGGTGATTGAAATAAGCAAAGGGAGTACAAGAGTACTTTAAATTTGTGCATTACAGTTGTTAGTCACTTTACAACCAAACTATCTTTTTAAAAAGATATCTCAATGTAAAGTGCCACAACTCGACTGTCGTGGGATTCGATCCTGTGAGCAACGACACATTGGCTGTTGACACTGGGCCGCTTACCAAGTGGGGTGGGAGTGAACCCCCTACTTATCTTTGATGTTTCATGTTATTTTTTTAAAAGGGAGTTTTATGATAATTTTATATATAAAAAAATATTTTATTGTCTCGTTGATCATTCATAACATATCTAACTTTATAGAGCATGTGGACAGACATTACAATTATTATGGAACGGGGGGAGCATAATTTTGAATTATACTATCTTCATCTCACAAAATATGCAACATCATTATAAATATATACTCTCTCCGTCCCAATTTAAGTGTAATCGTTTGATATGACACACGTGTCGATGCAAAGTGTGACATGCGTGCAACGACAATGAAAAATAATTTCTTGTAAATTTATTGTGAAATATCAATGGTAGTGTAAGTTACGTATTTCAATGTAACACATGTTACGGGACGATAAGAGTGATTTGATATGTAAATGAGACTTGTATTCATTCGTATATAATAATGCAAAATGCGTATATGTTACAATTAAATTGGGACAGAGGGAGTAATAAAATATAGAGAATTTTTTTGGTTTGTCCTCCACATGTCACTCTCTTATTGGTTAATGACTATGCACATGTGAACATCTTATTGGTTTAAACATATTAACTCTTTATTGGTTTATACATGTTTATGAAAAGTGTCATTATTATTAAGCATATGAAGGGTTTGAGTCAAATCATTAACAAACATCATCAATTTGCTTTAGCATCAAAGACAATCATATCATACCAAATCTACATGTTAAAGGATTAAAATTAAACCAAAAATAAGAATAAGATAAAAGTTTACGATAACAAGTGAACTAAAATGCATCTATACCATTCAAAATGTAAGGGTTATGATTGATATAGGTCTAGTTTTTCTAATTTAGATGTCACACAAAACATATAACGCTTCTATATTTGAAAACTCTTTTCTACAAAACTATCAAAGCATTCTAATTTTTTACTTTTTATTACATCAACTCATTCTATTAGTTTTTTTTCTCTTTTTCTTTTCCCCAATCCAGTCTCCCACTAAATAAAAAGGACAAATAATTCGTTTATAAACACACATACTCCCTCCATCTCAGATCAAATACAATACTTGTATTTTTTTTTTTATCTCCCACGATAAATACAACACTATCCTATTTGGAATTTTTTTCTTCAAAAATATCAAAATACCCATTTTTTTTATTTTATATCACATCAATTTATCAACAATCATTTCCACTTCTCTTCCCATTCTTTTTTTTCGTTTCCTTCCTCTTATAAACTTTCAAAGAAGGAAATGTGTTTACACCAAAAATTTGAAATTTGAACTGCCCGGCAGACCCCTAATCGGCAGTGGCCGCGATCTATGGCGAAGGCGGCAGTCACATTTTCCCCTCCTATCAGTCACTCGCTGTAGGATTCGATCAACAAGTAGAACTTGCTCTCTCTGGTTAATCTTTTCATTCTATGTATTATGTACGATGGGCTCAATTTGGTCTTTCATTTCATGCCCCCAATCAAACCTCATATACCTTTTGGGGATCCATAATAGTTTAGTGGGAAAGTCTTGAGGTGTTGGATAGGAAGCAGTTGTGTTTGTGCCGATGCCCGCAAGGTGTTCGATGAAATGCATCAATTATTAATTTCCTTGTAAAATGCCCGTGTATGCTGCTGTAAGGGTTGTGTGAGGAGTTGGCCTTGGGCGCGGGGTATGTGAAGTGAGTTGTATCTGTGATTATCTTACAAAAATTTTCCTGCTCCTAATTTGAAGCAAGACCGGTTGTACTACGTGTACATGTTGATTTCATGGTATGTCAGATCTTTCAAATCATGCTCGATTGGAATCACGCAAAATTTTCACAAGTTTCTCCTGATTTTGAAAATTACTTGCTACTGGCTGATTCAAATTCGCCTACAGTTGAGGGACTGGTCTGATTTATCCATTCTTTAATCCTTGTGTTCGCCTTTGAACGTTAGACTTCCATGTGACTCATTGTTGTTTAATTTGGGCATGTCTTAATTCTCTGAGCTTCCATTGCAATATCCTTCTTCCATCAGAGGTTGATGTTCTGTAGCTTTATTAGGTATGGTAGTATATGTGATGATTTTATACAGAGAATTAGTCGCCCAGAGGATAGATAATCAATTTATTGCTATGTTTCACTTCCCTCAGGCATTCATTTCCTACCTGGATTCTTGGATGGTGGAAAAGTGGAATATGAATATTTTGCATCTTCATATTAATGCAAATTATTTCTTTTTTCTTAGTTGGTGTTTTCAGGCAATGGCTAAAAGAAAGATCAAAAGGACTAATCAATGTGTTAGAACAGATGACGAGCCTCAACTTGAGACAAATGAAGCTTCTACGATAAATGAGGAAGGTATGTCTCCTTGACATCCCTTCTTGTGCTGCCTCTTGTATCCATGAATGAATAACTGAAAAAACTAATAGGAGTACATGATTTGTCCTAATGACTAATGTTAAAACCTTATTCATATAACATAGAAACTAAATAGAGATTCAGTGTGTCGGTATTTTTTTGTGCTGCTATGCAAGTTTAAATTGGACTACCTGTAATGTGTTGTTTTAAAAAACAAAAAGAAAAGGAAAAAGTTGGTAGCGGGACCCACGACTTTTGAAAAAGGTGAAGAGGATTTGAGAATATCTAAGAAGAATTGCGAACCAGACATAACATTTGAGAAAGTTTGAGAATTCTCGAGGAAAAGCAATGTGTAGAAGTAAACGCAAAGGCGGCGAAGTATTCCCTATATATTTGCATTCATAGTAGGAGACAAAGCAGAGGGAACAGAGCCAGACAAAGCAAAGTCATTAGGATAGAGAATTTAGGATAAATACGGATTTGTGTTTAAGTTATCTTCACACTAAAAAGTTAACCTGTTGTAATAATATTTAGAGAGTCCTAAATATTATATTATTATTTTTGGGTAGGTGTGAATTGCGAGTACCATAAAAATTAGTGAGTGGAGGCATAAAATTCTCTTGTAACAATATTTACCTGGATAGTGGAAATATTTATTGGTTGCCCGTTGACGTGATCCCAGGAGCGGGGTGAATCATGTAAATCTTTGTGTCGTGATGTCAATTTTATTTTCTATCATTTATCCCAATTATTTTTCTAATGTTAATTGTACCAAGTCTTGGGAGGGTCCGCCTATTCCCAACACTATCAGACTATCATTACACTTTTTTCTTATGCTTCTTGCAACTTTTCACAGTGGAGCGTCAGATTTCTACCATTAAGGCAATGTCTGAAATGGAATTGGAGCATTTACTGACCGGTGTACGCTTAGTACGTTCATACATAAGCGAAGAACACCTTCAGATTCCCGTTTCTCAATTTTGCAAGGAACATCTTCCAAATCTTTCACTTGTGAAAGATGGAAAAGATGGACATTTCAGTTTACGCTGGAAGGAGGAAGACGACAGCTTTGCCACGAGAAATGGTGATACTAGAGATTTTAGTGCTTCTCTGCTGCACCATATCACTATGGGTTATCCCAAGATACCAAACTTATCTGCTGCACTATCGTCATTCGATGGTCTTCAGATTTCAAGCAAAGGCAGTAAGAATAATTTAACTTTTTCTGCTTGTCTGCTCTTCAAATTTTATCATTTCTTCCAATGCGATTGATCATTTGCATCGATGATACTTTCTGCAGTGAACTCAAGTCTCCCTGGTGGTGATGCTCCGCAGTTTGGAAACTATGTATGTTCTCTTTCTTATACTCTTTGATAGTTAAATGATGATTGTACTGGAACTTAGTCGTCTGTACTTTATGTCTGTTAGGTTTGTATTCTTGTCTGTGTTTCTCTCAATGAAATGAACAAACCGCTCTTGGAGTGTTACCTGATTGTTTTTTCTTTTTCCTTTTGTAGGCCATGTGGGAACCATCCAATATGCAGTCACTCAGGTTCCAGGATGGTCTTCACACTCCCGGGGTTTGTAAATACTCCTTTGCATCTGCCTTTGCTCTTGGATTCTGTTGCGTGTGCTGTATATATTTGCTTCCAATACTTCTCAACTTCGGAGCTCAAAACAGATAGGCACAATTTTGTCGAAGAGTTAAAGGCAACAAAATCAGATGGTAGTGAAGCAGTTAGCTCATACTCGAGGAGCGCTCTTTCACATGGGCAGTGAATGTGATCAAGTGAATGGTTGAGAAGAGTGAAATCCACATAATGGGCAATGAAATGTTTGGTTTCAAGATGGATTTGGCATGAGATAGTGCTTGGTAGATATTTGATAATGGTCGTCCATTGGTCTATGTGTGGCGTCTAAGTGCTTGTGTTGATAGATGATGGTGCTGCTGGGATTCCCATCCTGAAAGGAATCAATTCCCTTTGAAAAATCTCCTGGGTTTTGATGGAGTAATATTCATGATTATTGACCTAGAAGACGAAAAAAATCTCCTAGGATTTCCATCCTTGGGGGATCCCTTTGTTTTTACTGGGTTTTCGTATATTAGCAGATATTCTAAAGCTTCAAAGCATCTTAAATCATGTTCGCATGAGTTTTACAGCCTTACTATAATTGAAGCATTTTCAAGTTTCTTTTGTTTACTTGCCTATGCAGGTGTGTAGTCAGAGGATGTCCGTTGGTATGACGCCTAAGACCCTGAGGCTGCCCAAACCAGGGGAGATGCTCCTATCAGTCAGGGGATCCCCGCTTGGTGTGTACGAAGAAGACAAGGTCGAAGAAGACAATGCAAACCTGGAAGCAATATGTGGTATGCCTTTTCTTTCTTTGATGCCATGAGAAAAAAAAAAAAAACAAAACAAAACCGTCGTCATCATGGTTATCATATCTGAATAGTTACAATAAGCTGCATATATTATTCCTTCTTGATTCGATACAAACATATCGATGTTAGTAGAATGCAACATGTCTCCTCTTCAAAGTTTTTTTTACATCTTCTTTTTCGTCTCAAATATCTATGATGTGAAAATTAAAGTCTCTGGCTCTTCTTTCCATTGACTTCTGAATTGGATCATTGCAGAGACCGAGAATGACTGACTGTCTTCGGAGAATGCCATGCATCGTGCTCAGGATTTAATCTCTGGTCAGTTGTCTGTAAATTTGGATTTCGTTGCCCTTCCTGCCGAACTGTGGCCATAGGGAGATTGGTTCCATAGATGGAGCGTGATGATGATCAGCTAGCTGTGCTCTCTTTGAGCAACAGAGATCTTCTCTTGAATCGCATAACTATGTAGGATGGCGAGTGTAATTGGATATTTGCGTTAATTATCTTCCCATTTCGCTTTGCTGCAGCTCGCCTTTAGAATATATATGTTGTAAGAGAAAGTAATATTCATGCCAAGGTACTTCATCGCGCCCTGGTTCTCTCTGACTTTACGGCGGTAGAAAATTGCAAGTAAAAGGAAATAAAAATTGAATATCATGAACGATTTCTTTATTGCATTCGTGGAATGAGGCATATGATACAGAAACTACATGAGTGAGCATATTGGTAGGAATGATTTATCTTTCATTTGGGCTAGATCTTGGTTGGCACCTGAGTCTTGGAATAGATCAAGCAAAAATCACGGTATCTTGGTCCTTGGTGAAGTAGAGGAAGAGTTTATTAAATCTTAAATAGCAAGGCCCCATCAAAGGATGCAGTAATAATTTTTTCAAAACCCAATGTCAAAGGTCGATACTAAATAGGAGCTCGAGAGAGGAATTTTTTACGCAAAGATTATAAAGAGAGAGTCTATATATTCTCAAAATACATTAGGTAAGAGTATCTTACACCAAAATGATAGGACCGCGTATGTATTGAAAGTAGGACGAGAAACGTAAGTTTGGGTTTAGTATACAACTTAGTATGACTCCCTAAGACGAGTAATAACTTGACTAGAATGGTCAAGTAAACTAATGCATGATTTAATGCAAATGAACTAACTTGTTCATGTACGAAAAGTTAACAAGTTTGATGCTAAAAAGTATAACTATAAATTTATATAAGGTGTTTGTTGCAAGGAGTTGCAAAGATATATCCTCTGTGGCTATTTGAGCTAACATGGCTTAGTCGCTGACGTGCTTAATACAATATAGCACACGAATTGACTTCAAAAAATGAAGTGCTTCAGTTTTAATTAAAAACGAACGAAGCTACAATGATTCGTTGCGGCAAGGAAAACATGAGCTAATTAGCCTTTGAGACAAGTTATTTTATCAAGCGATCTTTGATTGATGAAGAGAGAATGAATGAAAATTATAAAAATCGATATGCAACTTAACAGTGACAATAAAATTCATCAATACTGGATGAATGTGAAAAACATGAGATTGTAAATTAATGGGAACATATTGTACATACAGTGGACACGGGTCCGACACAAGGTTGTCTACAGTCAAATAAAACTGAAGGGCAACATATATTTGGGTTGAGTCGAAATGTCAATAACTGGGTCACGTGTTCAGAGTTGCATTTTCGATAAGGTGGAATTATAATGAGGCTCGACATTTTGAACTGAAAAAAAAAGAGTATAATAACTACTCGAAATTACAAAGTTTGACATTGGATAAAAACAAGAGTTTTGATTACCCTTTTTAGGCTGCTTGTGCTGTCTTTACTGGTAGGTTGTGTTGCTTATGCTGTTTGTGCTGTCCATACTGATTGTATTGTTTATGTGTTGCTGGTAATTCTTGTGCTATTTGTACTACTTATGCAGCTTATGCATATCTGGTTGAGGAGTAATTTGTTATAAGTAATCCAAAATGTTTTAATTTCGAAATGAATTAATCATAAATTATGATCTATTTAAAATATGAAGGTTGATTTTTTAAGATGAAAAGATTCAAGATTCAACCTCCAATTAAAAGATGTAAACAATTGACTTGGATGCGATGTAATTCATAACAAAAAAAAAAATCCATTAACGATTGTTTTTAATTTTTCATCGCAAATTTAGCGAGCCAAATTAAAATCGATCGCTAACCATTTAATTAAAACTAGATCTCGTTTCATTCTCCTCCTTTCTCTCCCCGATCTCTCCGCCGTCTCTCTCCTCTCCCCCCGACTCCCGTCGTCGTCGCCGTCGCCACCTCCCCTCTCACCGGGCCACCAACTCCCCACCACGTCGTCTCTCCTCTCCCTCTCCCCTGACTCCGCCGCCAGCTCTCGCCACCACCTTCCCCTTCCCGCGGCACCACCTCCCCACCTCCCCATCACACCCTGCGCGGCCACAACAACCACCGTCGTCCCCCTCAGCACAACACCGGCGTCCCCCGTCACCACCGCCAATCTCCACGGGTACCCCCCTGAATCGTTGAAATTGTACAATTTTCTAAACCCTAAATCTTTAATTGTTTTGATTTGATTTTAATTTTGTTAATGATTTATTTTGTTGATTTGGTTGATTGATGAATATATGGGTTGAATAGGATGGTGGTTGATTTTGGATGAATGTGATGGATGAGTTGTGATTTTGAGGGTGCATTTTGGGCGATGGTTGATTTTGGATGAATGGTTTTGGCATATGAGGCATTTAGGCAATGGGTGATTTGGAGAACGGGGCGATGTATTTGATTGGATTTGTTCTTAAATATCTAAAAAAACCTAAGTAGCTAAAAATGCACATGAAAACTAAAATGTCTAAATTGTCGATGTAGTTCATTTCAAAGGTTTTGAAACCTTTTTTCTTCTTTTTTTTTTTTAATGAAAATAAAAGTTAAAATTCGTAAGTAGCTAAAAATAGTAACTTCTGTTCATAAAGTTTAGTTGTTCAACATCAACCGTTTAACTATGCTGGATACTTAAAGTGTCCATGTATAAACTGTTGAAATAAAGACTCAATTGGTTGATGTCGGGAGGAAGCATTTGTATACGTCTGGTTTTTTGCCCAAATATTGGTGTCTAAGTATAACATTTTTTTCAATTTTTTAAAAATTGATTTTTATTTCGTGTTTTATATTTTTATTGAATAAATATCTTTTTTTTATGTATGTGTAGGACCTTTATTGGTGGAGGTCAGAGCTGACGGAGCATATCAGGATAGAGTGGGAGGCGACGAAGAAGAGGACGAAGGATATCTTGTACAAGGCCCGTCAGGAAGTTCAGAAAGGGGACGTCCTTCCTCGGGTTGACGAGAGTTCGTTTGGTGCGTTGAACACCAATTGGAACTCAAAGAAGTTCAAGGATCGATCGAATCAGGCGAAGGAAAACAGGAATAAAGGGGTGGCAAAACACACACAAGAAAATGTGTCTACGGTACATGTGACCAAGAAGCTGATAAGTTGTTTTTTTTTAAAAAAAATCATATTTTTTTTGTAAGTTCTGTCTATTTTCTGTTGTCTAATTTGTTTGGTAAAAACAAAATTCCTAACCTAGGCTGAGATGTTCAAGGGTATGTCTGATGAGGCAGAAGTGTTCGAGCACACGCACAAGAAGAAAGGCGTTGTGCTGGCATCGGGTGAAGAGATTGAGTTCTGTGATGACAAGATTAAGGGAGTGACGGTAAGTGAATCTTTTTTATTTCATTTATGTTCTTT
>JAOVYX010011940.1:0-63940 GCA_035668315.1 Drosera spatulata
AGACCAAAGACAATATCAGCTCAAGGAAAGATTTGGAACTCTACTGCAAGAGGCCTCAATTTCACGTGGTCAAAAGCATTGAAAATTCTAATAAGCCACAGTTATTGATGCCTCGTGCTCCTTTGGTTCTGGAGAAGAAACAGAGGAGGTTATTGTGTGAGTGGGTGAAGGGTCTGCAGTTTCCAGATGGTTATGCTTCCAACCTATGTCATTGAGTTCGAGAGCTTGAGTGGCAGTTAAGAGGCATGAAAAGCCATGACTGTCATGTTTCATGCAGCGATTGATCCCTGTTTTCTTTGAGGAGTTTCTGTCGTTCAGTGTTTGGAAAGCGTTGACGGAGCCGAGCCAATTTTTCAGGGACTTGTGTGCAGTTATATTACTCTCAGTGACATGGACCGGTTGGAGAGGTTCTTTCTAGAGATAATTTGCAAGTTAGAGAGGATTTTTTCTCCTAGTTTTTTCAACTCTATGGAACATCTCTCAATCCATTTGTCGTCCGAGGCGAAGGTAGTCGGACCTGTACATTACCGGTGGATGTATGTCTTTGAAAGGTAGCGATTTACATTCAGTGGCTTTCCATGAATCTTGTTACGCATATGTGAAATTGATCCACTATATGTTTTTAGGTTTTTGTTTCATTTAAAACAAAAGATTGGGAACAAAGCACATGTGGAAGGTTCTATATGTGAAGCTTATCTTCTGGAGGAAGCTTGCAACTTCGCAAAGTTGTATTTTTCCGAGAGCGTGGACTCAAAGGTGAATGATCTTCCTTGGTGTGCTAGAAGAGATGGTGATGATGAGGAAGCACCTGATCTTCCAGATGTATTTCGTAGAAATAGAGGATATGCCCCAATCGAGAAGGAAAAAAAAAAAAAAAAGAGAGGTTAGATGAGGCTCACGCTTGAACAACGAGATGTCGAGGCAGCTCATAGATATATTTTAAACAACTGCGACCTTATTACGCTGTTTGAGAGGTATTTAATCCAAGCACTAATCAAATGTGAATATTTAATGCTAAGAAATATACATCAATAAACTTACCTTTCTAGATGTGTATCCCTCGTATATGATAGGTTATTTGAGGAGGACATGATCAGAAATGGTTCAGTGAACACAGCCGAAGAAACATGGAGTATGGGTCGTCATATTTGGCCGGTTTGGCTGAAAAACCATGTGATGTGGCTTCAAAGCAATGAGATCATCAAAGCAATAGCTTCTAAACCTGCTATTTATGTGAACAAATTCAAACAATATGTGATTAATGACTCTCTTTTCGATACATACGAATGTGAAAAAGGAAAAGTAACGGCCAACTGGGGAATGTGCGTGAAAGGCGATAGCAATCTGGACTACTACGGGATCCTCATTGATATTGTTAAACTTCAATACATAGCCCTAGGATTTAGAAGTCTAGAGACAGTCCTATTCAAATGTGAGTGGTTCGATTCTGTCTCGGGATTGAATGTTCATCCTAGCTATGGGATTGTGGACATTGATCGTACATCAAGATATAGAGATCTTTATGATCCTTTTGTCCTCGTCACACAAGCTATCCAGGTCTACTACGCTAATTATCCAGGGTGTGTACCATGACAATCCAAGTGGTGGGCAGTCTTCAAAACGAAATCAAGATCAACAATTGATGCACCGAAAGCCATGGAAGATGCATTTCAAGAAGACTTGACGAATGATCCACCCATTCTTGAAGCTTTGGGGCAAGAAGATTATGATGAGGAGGAGGAGACAGAAACAGAAGAGGAGGATGAAGAAGCCAAAGAAGAGGCTACAGATGAAGAGGATGGGGAGGATGATCAGAATGATAACGATGGGGTGGATGACGACAAAAAGGACTAAAGGTTTTCCTAATGCAAAAGTGTTTCTTAAAATATAAAAACGACATAGGTTTAACACTTGCAAAGTTAATTGCATAGCAAATTAACACAACCTAAGCATATTTTGTATTATTTCAGATGTCTTCTTCTTCTGGATCTAGAGGAGGCATGGAGCCTCACGTGGAGCCTCAGGATCTTATGGAGGGAGGAGCCAGGATCGATGTTCCGATCCTGGCAATGAGATCACTTCACGGGCAGCAAACCCAGGGGCATCTCAGTTTGACATCATGGCGTCAGTCCCAGGACTTGATGCCTCGATTCGAGAGTCTGGGGAGGCATCTCAGCCATCTCCACGGGTATCTACTGCTGGACAGTCATCTAGAGCTGGTAGTAGACGTTCTCGTGCATCTCAACGGTCACATCTAGATCCTACCAGTCCCCTACATCCTTACACACATTGGTATACATTTTTTCATGTTTCTTTCTTCATGACTTTCTCTCATAGATAATTTGTCCAATGTTTCCTAATATCAAAGCGTACATCAAAATAATTTGTACGTTTCATCATGGTGATGTAGCTAGAGGGGTTGTTTCATTCCAAGCTTTCTATGAGGAACCATGGATGAACTTTGGAGAGGTTCCCATGGTTATTCGGGATCGTATGTTCGGGTATTTCCTGATATGTATTTAAGTTTAATTTTTCTGATAATTTTGGGTTTAGGTTTTTCAGTTCTTCTAATATATATATAGTTCATATGTTATTTTCTCTTTATTGCAAACTTTGTTTTCTTGGGATTCCTCCTTGGACTCCCAAGTACGTGCAGCTTAGGAGGCCAAGTTGGATGTGCGTATGCGGGACTCCATGTACAGGGCGCGAATGGTTCTTCAGGGCTGCGACGACATAGAAGTATGTCCAGTCCCTTGGATCAGCGCTGATGTTGGTCTACGCCTCATGGACCGATATGGCATGGACCCTGAGATCCTGGAGAGATCGAGAATTAACGCAAGGAACCGATCTCAGGGACATGCTACATACTCCCAGGAACCGAGAATTAACGTCATAGTTTATTCGATGGGGATATAAAATTTATTTGTTAAAATCACGATAAAAATATTATAATTACATATAAATTAAACTCTCATATAAATATGTGGGATTTATTTTTTAAATCCTCACTTTCTTATTTTCCCTTCATTTTAACCAATTCCTCCACTTCACCCGACTCCACTTCCACCTCCACCATTCCCTCCACTTCTCCTAATCATTCACTTCCTATCAATCTCTTCATTTTCTCTCAGTCTCTATTCCATCATCATCTTGGAGTCAAGAAGACAACGCGATCAAGGGATTCGTAATCATCCCTTGGAGTCAAGAAGGCCAAAGCTCCATATCGTCATCCGACATTTTGTAAGGTTCAAGTCTTTGCCAAAACGCGTCGAAGAGGTGAGAATCACTTGTTTGATCTTGTCTCAACCTAAACATGGGATCATAAGAATTTGTATGAACAAAAAAACGTGAAGAAACCATGAGGAAACAACGGTTTATGAGGTTTTGGACAGTCGGTAAAATTATAAATATTAGAAATTTTGTGAGATATCATAAACTTTGTTATAAATTCTAATTTTAATATATCTTAAAGTCTTACATATCTAGTTTCTGATGAATTTAATAGATCATGATTTAAAGTTGTGAATCTCAAGATATAAATCAAAACATTTGGATATAAAAATTGGTTACAGGGATTGATTTGTAGCTTGATCAAGAATTACATAGAAAGATTTAGGAAATGAGCTTTTATCAATGGAAAGAACTTGAAATATAGTTTCCATAACAGTTTAAAAATTTAGATTTGGAGTTGTATGTAAGGAGTTATGAGCAGATTAATAAAGAAATATCAAACTATCTCATCTAGTAAAAAACATAAAATTGAACAAATAAATTGCTATTATTGGTAAAGTTTCATGATAAAAATATTGACTGTGAAATATTAAGAAGTCTAGTTTATGTAGAATTTTATGAAATAATTTTTGGAGCTGTATACGATAAGTTATAGATTTAAAGGTGTCGAAGGGTCATGTTGGACAGAATCCGAAAATGAACCGTTTTGATCCCGAAACAACTCCAAATATTCACAAACACTTTTAATGATGATAAATACATAAAATCATCATCATGGACTATCAAAATAAGTATCAAAGATTTTTTTCAAAACTTAGCACCACCACATAATATTACTGTGATGGTTTCTCAAGAAGTACGAACAAATATGCTTAACTCTATAACGTGAATAATTATTCACAAGGGTGTGTCTTAATACGCGTATCCTATTATATTATAGGACTTGGAGACACTGCTCGTTGTCACTTAAAGACGAGACTGAGCATATGCATGTGAAGAACTGTGATAAAAAATAACGTTTATATTTATTGTGTGTGGCGATACGTATTATTATACCGTGAATATAATTAAATGCGTTGGAATCTTTGGCCGTAGTCACTAATTGTATTTGACATAAAATACTTCCGACGTATCTTATTACCTATCACTTGCTATGTGTCGTGATAAGATGTGTGTATTTGTGTTATGTCTTGTTTGATGATATAAAGAGGATGAGTGAGTGAAAGGAGTGTAAATCTATAATTGGTGGGATAACTCCGTGGTATAAAATACAAATGGCGTTATGACTGTCGCATGTGTTGTACAGTGACTTGGTGATGATATTCTTTCATCGACCTTGTGAAGTCGTTTTGATATGAGGGTATCTCACTGTAGGAGACCCTGGGCTCGGGTTTGGCTGATCCCCTTTCATGGATGTCCCTTTTGTTAAAGATGAAGAGAGCTTACTTATGAAATTGAATAAGTCTCGTCAAGGGCATAATTATAACATTGAGGGTAACTATTGTCTGTCGTCTCTGTATGATTGATATGATGGTAAGTATAACGAAGTCTTGAGTGAACTGTTGAGTGTAGTAGTGCATGAGACTTGGACTGAGGACCTATCGTGTCATAATATCATTGTCTTAGTTTGTTTGATATGGAGGTCTTGATTGTTACACCATAAAGGGTATGACGATAGTAAATGACGTTGATAATGTCTGGAGTGTTGATCGATGCGTGATTTCGAGCGTTGCTACGTCATATTAAGTATGCTTATGTGACTATGATGAATCACTGGTATGCTTGTGATGATAATTATAAATGTCAGATTAACATGATAATTCCAAAGTGCTGGATCAAAGGATCTAATGATCATTTTCTTTTTCTTTTCTTACCTTCTTCTCTCGTGTAATCCTTGGTAAGGGGGCCGACATGTTATTGAGCTTATATAGCTCATGGTTATAATTTTTCTGTGTCTTTGTTTTTCTTTTTGTTATAGGAACAAAATTTGAAGGAGAAGTGGCCCTAATATTTGATACTAGATGTAGGTTATGTATGAAAGATATTCTGATCTTAGAAAGAGATGTAAATTCTGTTGTAAAGGTGATATTCTGAGTTATGATTAAGTGCTTCAAAAGTTTCTAAACTAATGATGTATATGTGAACTTAACTTAATTCTTATGACTAAATCAGGAAGTATAGTTTATGCCTACATGTGACGTTGGACCCAACGACAGTGACATCATATGTTTCATTAATAAATAATGGAAAGTCGAGGTATTACAGATGGTTTTGGATCCTAGAGATAGAGATGGATATGCATCATTTGACAAAGATAAGATATGCAAACTTGCAAGTGAATATTATCCTCATGATTTTTCAGAGGATGAGCAGCTAACTTTGAAGAGGGAGTTGGATCACTATATAATTGATATTCCTCGGCGACCTGAATTTGACCTCTTGCATTCTGTTTCTGAGTTATGTCAAGCTTTGATAAAAACTAGAAAGTCGCTCGTATACCCACTTGTATACGCATTGATCAAGCTTGTGCTCAAATTGCCTGTTTCAACCGTAAAAACGGAGAGAACATTTTCTTCTATGAACATTGCTAAAATTAGGCTACGCAACAAAATGGAGGATGATTATCTTTCTAATTATTTGATGGTGCATATTGAAAGAGAAATTGCTAAAACTTTATCTATAGATTCAACTATCAAAGAATTTGTTTCATTGAAAGAGCGTAGATCATAACTTTTTTGACTACCACTTTTTAATGAAGGTAACTATTATGTCCCACATTTTTAAATTTCTAAATCGAACTTCTTATCTCACTGGTATTGATTTTATTTTCAGATTTTCTTATCTATCATCATATTAGACTTGGGATGAATGATCATTTGTACTTACTCATGGACAATATAAAGGTGAATCTCTTGTTATTTTCTTTAGGACGTTTTTTTTTTTTTTTTTTCAGGATTGTTACCTTTTTTTTTAATGGTCTGTTTGTGCCAGGTTACTGGATGGAGTTTACTTATGTTTTTGGATAGATACATCAATCAAAATGTGCAGTTATGGTGATACAACATAGATAGTAGATCCTATTTTGAAGGTATGTACATTTTGTAACTTTGACAAGATGCTTTAGGTTTCGACCACCCGGGAAAAAAATTCTGGCCTCATCCATCCCTAGGAGGGACATTTAAACTCCAAAGTCTGAGCCAGTTCCTTCCTTCATTTTGATCGAGTTCATCATTGTCGAATCTGAAATTGTATGCTATTTTGTAGGCACTTCGAACCGAAAACTGACCCTTCGGATCAAGTTGCCAAAACCACCAGTTAGATCTGCTGGATATGCCTATAGGAACTCGTGAGATTGCTTATATAATTTCCATGGGGAATAGCTCTTGAATCAACCCAATGTTCCAAGTCCGTGTCTGAGCATTTATTAATGAACTCATCAGAGTATTTGTTGGGATGGCGGGATTATGAGATGGGATGCTCAAGCTTAGTAGTCCGGGCACCCACGGATCAATTATATGGCACGTTTGTTCCCCTGTCCTAATGTCTCCCCATAATATCACGGGCTTTTTCTCTAGACCGTGCGACACTTAACAAGTCTTACCTCGAGTATGTTAAGTCAGCCTAACTGTAATACCCGAGAATTTTGGGAATTTAGAAACGAATATATAACTTTACGATTTTTAAAATAAATCGTGCTTAAAGGTTATATATTTAAATCCAAGAAAATATATGATTATTAAATCAAATATGACAATGGAATATTTTGGGATGATTAGTTTAACGTGCCAATAAACGTTATGAACGAATAACGTTACAATGTTATAACGTTATAAACGTTGCGCGTAAGGGCTAGCGATTTTAATCTCCAAAACAATGGATTATGACTCGGAAGGTCATAATTTCATACACGGGATAAATTTATCGACGCAAATAGATTTTTCATGGATTAATATTGCGAAATTATTGTGAATAATAGATTGAACAAGACATATCGTGGGACGGGACGTGGGATTAAACCCACATGCACCTAACTTCTCCATTTTCCTCACCTTTCTTTCCGCACTCATTCTCCACTTCCTCCTTTGCCTGTCACTCACCTTTCTCTCCATCACCACCACTTCCACCAACACCAACAGCAGCCGTCGCCAGCACCATCATCTTCAACACCATCAACCACGGGCAACGCATCAAGCAACGATCATCATCACTTTCTTCGTCTCATCAACACGATCACGCCACCATCACGCACTAACTCGAGCATCATCATTGTCGTCATCGTCTGCAGGCAGCAACCAAGACAAGGAGACAGAAAACAGCAGTGGGAAGCCGACGGACGATAACCACTATGAGGAAATCAAAACGCGTTCGAGGTAACCTCACTCGTCCGATACACCTCTTTTATTCATTCACACGATTCAAACACGTCCGTGCATGTTTGAGACATGTTTATATTGTGTTTGATGTGTATATAATGGATTGGATGCGTTGTGGTGTGAATTGAGAGATCCAGTATCGGACAGAGAGCTTTCCTGCAGGTTCTGGGCAGAGAACTGTCGCGCCCGCGACGAGAAAAAAATTGGGATTTGCCTGCACAGTGGCGTGCGTCGCGCCCGTGACGGGGGTGTGTCGCGCCCGCGACGGCCTTCTGGCCAGGAAAAATACATTTTCGTGCCCCGAACCTTAAACCTAAATGCGTATTTGAGAAATATAACACCTACGCATGGAAATATATCGTCAAACGTGCATAAACGATCACGTTAGACATGTGGTGGGATATTTAGGGTTGAAACGAACTAGAATACACCCTTATAACATATATACCCACAAGGAAAATAAATGAAAGCAATGATTAATAAAAAAGGGAACGGGGGATGTGGAGCATAGTTTCACTATCCATGTGAACTAATGAAAAGCAAACGAATAAGAAATATCGTCTCCTTGAACTGATAAGGACGGCATTGACATTCCTTGTGGATCCATTGGATCGTTGGTCGTTTTCCTTGAAATTATTGAGAAGGTCGAACATGGTGTCCCTTCTTCGATCCATTGCGATCATCTATTTTTCTTGAATAGCCTTGGTGGCTTGGGTTGGAGTCATTGCACTCCTGTATTATCCTTTGAGTCATCGTCACGGGTGAAAACTAGCTAGGGAGTGATGGGCATCCCTCATCCTCTTTGCATGCATGCAGCGGCTTCTACACCATTGTGGCGGGGCCACGGGTTGTTCCCTGAAGGGAGACCCAAATTATCTCAATGCAGGCAAACGATACCTCATTGAATGCGCACAAGAGGTGCAAGACGACACATAGAGTAGGCAGGTGCGAAAAACGGTACCTATTGGGTAGCCCGGCTGACGATTGACATTTTAACTTATCTCTGTACTCCGAGTCGGTCATATCCTTGGAGTTGTCGCTGCTTTTAAGTCGAGTCATTAACCTTAAATTAATGCAAAAGAAAGGAATGACTCTTAAAAGCAATACAAAGCCATAAAAAGCAATGAAAAACGATGTTGTGTGATATGACGCCCATATTTTTCTATATATATAAAAATGTTTTAGGTACTTTCGGCGGTCGCCATAGCCATTAGCGAAAGTTCTCAGTAATTGGGATTCATACACCTAAGATTCCTGAGTTTCATTAGCTCACGGTTATGTTTTTCAATTGCAGGTGTACCCCCAGCAGCACCTGAAGGCTCTTAGAGAGAGCTTGCATGCATATAGATGAATCCACGTACTTTGGATATTATGACAGATCAGATGTCTATATCGTTTAAATGTAATAAACGATCTGCATAGCTTTCGCTTTAATGTTGTAACTAAATAGGTATTTGGGACTGTAAGCTATGAATTCGGTTACTGTTTATAGTTCTTTGACTTCTGTACCCCTAAACAATTCTAGAGTCCTTCCGACTCTAGAGAATTCTAGAGTCTTCCATTAAGGCCTCCCTTTGCCATGAGAACTCTCTTGTGAGTGACAAAGGCGCTCGCTCGGTGTGTTTAAGAGCGCGAAAAATTTTGGGCGTGACATTCTCCCCCACCTATCCTTGCGACGCCCTTGTCGCTTGTGCATCTCGAAACTTCGAAACCTGCTCCTTGAATTACCAAAGCTCGGTTTCGCGCTCCCTACTTGCCTCACTGTCAGGCAATCCCTTCCATTTGATATAAACTCACGATAGCAGGGAACACGTTTCCTGCGGACCTTTCTTTCGGCAATGATCTCATCTACCTCCTTGTCATAAGAGGTAGTGACAATCGGTGGGGCACGCTTCGATTGCCCTAGGTCGGGGTCTTCCTCGTCCGAATGATAGGGCTTGAGTAAGCTCATGTGGAAGACTGGATGAAGCTTAAGTTTGGGTGGCAACTCCACCATATAGGCGACCTTGCCTACTTTCTTGATGATAGGATACAGACTCTCGTATATCCGCACCAATCCTTTGTGCAGACTCTTGAACGCCTTATAATTCTGGGGTTGGAGCTTGATAAGGACAAGGTCTCCAATTTGGAATTCTCGTGGCCTCCGCTTAGTATCCACCCACTTCTTCATGCGCTTATTAGCCTGCTCCAAGTAAGCGCGGGTGGTATCGGCCTGTTCTTACCATGTCTTGGCGAGTTTATAGGCCGCTGGGCTCGACCCCGTGTAGCCCGTTGCCACGGCACTGGGAGTCAATGGTTGTTGCCCCGTTGCGAGCTCGAACGGACTCCGGTTTGTTGTCTCACAACATTGAACATTGTAAGAGAATTGGGCCATGTCCAACAACTTTGCCCAATCATGTTGGTTGGCACACACATAGTACCGTAAGTATATCTCGAGCAACCCATTCACCTTCTCTGTCTGCCCATCTGTTTCTCGTTGAGAAATTGAGCGTTGACCCCATAAGCTTCAGTAGCTCAGTCTAGAATTTTCCCGTGAAGCGAGCATCCCTGTCGCTCATGATATTCCGAGGAACTCCCCAATACTTGACCACGTTCTTTAGAAAGAGTCGGGCCGCTTCTCTGCAGGACACTCCTTTGTCGCGGGGATGAATATATCATACTTTGAGAATCGGTCCACAACGACCTTAATAGTGCCGCATCCTTCTGATTTGGGTAGTCCGACAATGAAGTCCATCGAAATGCCCTCCCACAGACGTCTCGGGATATGCAACGGTTCGAGCAATCCTGTCGGCTTGCTCTGCTCAATCTTGTCTTGTTGGCATACAAGACAAGTGCGCACATAGGACTCCACGTCCTCCCTCATGTGCGGGCAGAAATACATGCCTTCCACCAAGGCATATGTCAGTCGTTGTCCCGGGTGTCCGGCCCATAAAGAATCATGGCACTCCTTGAGAACTTTGCTCCGCAAGTTCTCCCACTTCGGCACGTACAAGCGATTCTTTTTGGCATAAATCATCCCCTTCTTCTCCCAAAACCTTCGTGTCCTTCCCGACTTGATAAGTTCAAACAAGGTTTTGGCAAAGGAATCATGTTGTAACCCTTCTCGAATGTGATCAAGTAGCAGACTCTTGGGTCTGCTGATAGAGGCAAGTCCAGTTTTAGCCTTGCCCGGTTTATATTCCATGACATAGTCGAACTCAGCCAAAAAATCCTGCCAGCGTGCTTGCTTTGGGCTGAGCTTCTTCTGTGTCTGGAAATAGCTTGTGGCCACATTGTCGGTCTTGACCACAAACCTACCGCCCAACAAGTAGTGACGCCACGTGTGTAGGCAACGTATCACATCTGTCATCTCCTTTTCTTGCACCGTGTAGCCTCGCTCCGTGTCGTTGAGTTTGCGGCTTTCATAAGTTATGGGATGACCATCTTGCATCAACACACCCCCTATAGCAAAATCCGAAGCATCCGTATGAACTTCGAACGGCTTGCTATAGTCTGGCAAGGCAAGGACTGTTTCCTCACTAATGGCTTGCTTTAACGCTTCAAAGGCCTCTTGGCAGCGCTCGTCCCAATCCCAAGGACGATTCTTCTTGAGCAAATCCGTCAAGGGTGCTGCCTTCGTCGAATATCCTGAGATAAATCGACATCCGGAACCTGCGGACGTGCACGAGAGCTCGATGGTTGTGACGTGGAAGTAGATGCGCGTGGAGAGGGATGCTCTGCAGGAAGCGAAGGTGCTGGCTGCTCGTCATCCTGTCCTAGTCCAGCCATAATATCGAAATCTCTAAGCTCCTCCTCCTCATGAGGTGCTGCACGAGACGTACTCTCTAAGCTCCTATCGGAGAGACGATCTCGAGGATCACTACGTCGTCCACTAGACCTCCCTCTGGTAGACCCGCGACGTGTACTACCCCTCCCTCTGCGAGAGCCACTACGTCCACTAGATGATATCTACAATAGTTTACTAATATTATTGAGAGGAATACTTGAGAGCAAAAAAACTTTTGTCACTCAAGTTAATCTCAAACTTAAGAAAACTTCTTAAGTTTGAGATTAACTTGTCCTGCTCTCATGCAACAACAATTAGGCACCAACACAGAATGCACGATATTTTTACTGGTTTTGGGTTGTTTTGTTCCTCAAATAAAGAACATGGATCAGCTCTAGCCAAATCAGTTCGAGGTCATTATTAAAAGGTACTCCAATGATACATCATCTAAGGAGGATGCAACATCTAAGCTCCGAAAACAAACATAACAAGGAACAAGTAGAAAGTTAAATCATCCATGAAAAAAAAAATAATAGAAATGAGAATTAGAATAGAACTGATAAAGATAATGAGCCATTATGACAATAAGGATATAAAATAAATAGGAAACAACATCTGCAACACAATACGTGCATATGAAACCCAAGACAACATCATCTAGCAGCTATATGCGATTTAAGAAGATCAAATTCACCTACACACAGCACATACAGGCTCCTGCACCTTGCAAATATCAAGATATGTGGAACCAATGTAGTGAAACCAATTCAACCATAAGGGTCATCATGTATCTTCAACACTCCCTGTCACCTAAACCTCGACTAGCAAGTACTGTAGGATGTTAGCCAATTCCAAACTTTGTCCAAGGTGCAAGCGACCAATTGAGAAAAATCAGGGTTACTGTTTTTATGCATGGTGAGAGGACTGGTGGTTTTTATGCATGCAATCGTTATGAAACTGCAAAACAAGAGGGTGTTGTATGTTCACCGGCTTACTGTTTCATTCATTCATTCATTCATTTTTACTTGTACTTGGATAGGGGATTACCGTTTCAACTGTGTATTTTGTAACTTGATGCTGTTTTCCTTGCTAGAATTTGATATAAAAGAGCATCCTTTCTCCTTATTGCAGTATGATGAGGCTGAGAGACGTAGAGAAATGGCCAAGAATTCCTTGGAGAGATACACCCACTACTATGAACGCTGGGCAACAAATCAATCAGTAAGCATTACTGTTATGGGATATGCCACGAACTTATGGATCTGATTTCTTGCCATGCATTTGGAAGGTTTTCAACAAATATCGATGCAGTTGGAGGAAGTTTTTGACCCTTTTTTTTCCTGTTTTTTTTAGTACATAAATATCGATGCAGTTTTCTCATCTTTTTCTGTGGTTGGTTTCCTCAGTTCCTCTCCAATGGTTTTAATCTTTTTCCTGAATTTTGCAGTCTAGGCACAAAGCACTTGGAGATTTTCAGTTGGTGCAGAATGTGCACGTAAGCTATTTGGTTTAAGAAATGTTTGCTTATTTGTATTTTGCATTATGTTGTTCCTTAGAATAATTTCTTTTTGTATAAAATTGATTATCAACTATATGTTGCAGCTGGAGAAGCTGAGTGACATACAATGCCAGAGGCATGGAGAAACTTGCAACGAGACAAAGAATGTAAGGAATTCATCCCAAAATGCCTCTATTGTTTCTCAAAACAAACTGAAATGTGAGATCGATCAGCAACAAACAAACGAGATACAGAAACGCAATCGGTCGATCACAACAAATAAGACAATCTAATAACAACCAAGACAAATTCATCAACAGGAGCGAGTTCATCAAAGTCATGTCCTGCAGGGATTCCTAAACAAATTCTTAAAAACTCCCACGTTCCACATACCAAGAATCATCAAAGTCTTCTTAATTGTGGTTTGTGGTTTTTGGTTATTGTACGAACTATAATATGTTCATCATTTGTACTTGTGTCCTTGATTTTTTCGATGAAGGCGTGATGGTAATTTTTTAAGAGAAGGAGATATCGGGGAAGCAAAAACATGTCAAGATTTGAGAAAAATCTGGTTTTGATGGTTGACCTGTTTCCATGTGATTCCGCCATATACAGTTCCTGGCATTGTGGCTTTTACAAGTTGGCGTTGATGGTGTTTGGTTAGTGCATAACAGCTCCTAGAGAGGATTTGAATTCTTATTATGGTTTAGGAGTTTGAGAAGAAATGAGCAAGAAGCTCCTTAGGATGCAGAAACTGATGAGCCAATGCAGAAGTGGCAGCAGCTAGCTCAGAGCAGGCTCTTGATGGACTTTCATGTGAAAATCTTAACATATCAGATGAAGATGCTGAAGCAGGTTTATTTAATAAGCCAACTCCCTTGAGATGCAAAAACTTTCGAAACTACCAAAATAGCAAGCAAGAAAGGCAGCTCTATGACAGCACAGCCAGCTGTCTTGTACTACTGTCAGGATGCCTAACCATTCTGATACCTAAACATCAGGATACCTTAGTGTCATACACGGATCGCTTAACTCAATATGAATAAGCATAAGGTTCTTTCATATTGGATCAGTAATTATAGAACAAGTAACATTGAACTCGACAGACAATTGACATGAATATATGCTACGCTGCACAAAATCAGCTCGAAGACCAGAGATTCAAGAACAATTAAACAAAATTCAATAATTTCTCAAAGAAATAAACAATTAAACGAAGAAGGAAAACAGGGAATTCAGGATTTTTGTGAAAGCGCCCAGGCGTAGTTGAAGTCCATGCGCAAGCATGACCCGTTCTAGCAGGAAAAAGCACACACACCAAACACAACCAGATCTCGACCACAGAACCAAAACTCATAATCAAGCAACACCAAAGCACAGAACCAAATCACAACACCAAATCACAGAACCAAGTAACACCGTGCTGAAAACCATACTTGCTCAACCAACCTTGCTGAATATTGTTGATGCCCAACCAACCTTGCTCAAAACCACAACTTGCTCCCGGATTCAGTGCTTAAACCGTGCCGTGCTCAAATCCACGAAGCTTGCAATCAAAGGTGCTTCGATTCACCATGGAGATAGCAGTGGCTGCTATCAAAACGAAGAAATCACAACGGCTTCAATTGATGTATCACCAAATAACAGGGAAAGTGTGCTTAATTAGCCAAAAAAAGAGAACATACCGGAGACGATCTTGCAATCAACCCAAAAAACTGGACATCTGGTCCTCGAATCAAGCGTCCGCCGGAGATCTGATCGTCTTCGGTCGTGAATGGTGAACGGAGCGTCGGAGCACAGTAGAAATGTGTTTGAGTGAAAATGCAGATCTGATGAGAACCATTCTGATTTTGTGCAGAACAATAAAACATTAGCGACGGATTCCGTCGCTAAATGATTTTTAACGACGGCATCCGTCGCTAATAGTAATCATTGATATCAATTTTTTTCTAAATGTGGAATGAACAAATACAGCGACGGCAGCCGTCGCTAAGTATATCAAAGTGACTGGAATGCATATAGCTACGGATCCATCGCTAACATAAATCGAAACCCTAACATTGCGACAGATGTCGTCGCTAATAATAATCATTCATATCAATTTTTTTCCTAATTGTGGAATGACCAAATATTACGACGAACTCCGTCGCGGATAACAGTGAATGGAACACATATAGCGACGGATCCGTCGCTAACATAAACTGAAACCCTGCCTGGTTACCGAAACCCTAACCCTAACACTAACATAAAAAAAAGCTTACCTAGGGAATCTGCATAACACACTAACATCAAATGTGATTTTTGGGTACAAATTTCATCAAAAAATTTCATTACTCTCTTCAATATATAATTTGATTTCCGTTTAAAAATTTTTACATTATATTAATATTCCAACATCATATATAACATTATCAACTTATAATTCTTGTAAAATATGTAAGTGTTTTCTTTTCTAAATCAATTTATGTGTTTTGAGGTAAGAATGTTATATTCATAATTTTATATGATAAACATGCTTGTATAAACCTTTAAAAACGTATTTTAAAATAAGAAAAATTAGTTTTGCTACGGAATCCGTCTCTAACAATTATAAAATTATAAATTTAGCGACGGATTCCGTCGCAATAGGTTAAATGACACAAATTTTTGCCAAGTGTCTGAGAAAGGGACATATATTAGCGACGGATTTCGTCTCTAACAATTCCAAAAATTGGAATCCGTCGCGAAAATAACCCTATAAACCCTAAAACTGAACCCTAAACACGTTTTTTCCCTTAAACGCTACTTCAAATGTAGTTTTGGGTACAAATTTCATCATAAAATTGAATTTAACTCTTCAATATATAATTTGATTTCTGTATAAAAATTTATCCAGTTATTAATATTCCAACATCATATATAATATCATCAACTATAACTTTTCGAATATATGTATATATATATTCTATATCAATTTATGTGTTTTTGATGTAAGAATGTTATATTCATAATTCTATACGATAAACATGCATGTATAAACCTTAAAAAACGAATTTTAATTTAACAAAAATTAAAATTGCTACGGAATCCGTCTCTAATAATAAGCATAATAAATTAGCGACGAACGCCGTCGCTAAAATAGAATTATATACATAAGGAATTTTTTCCACCCCATTTTAGCGACGGATCATTCGCTATAATTAACGTAAAAAATTTATTCAAATTTTATTCATTTAATGTTTCAATTTAAATTATTTTGTTTTATAAATCAGCGACAGACGTTGACTTGTCCGTTGCTAAATGTGTTTTTCTTTTTTTCTTTTTTTGTTAATATAGTTAGCGACGGATTCCGTCGCAAATTTTGGGTTTTAGCGACGGATTTTTACCGTCGCCATTAATCTCCGTCGCTAGATGTTGATTTTTTTTTGTAGTGCTCATATGGCTCACGATTACTATTTTCCTATGTTTTTTCTTTTCTCTATGTTTGAAGGAGCCAGAGATGACAGGCAGGTGTGATATAGATTATGATGTTAATATGCATCTATTGTATTATGGTTTATAAAATAAGTAAAATATGTAATAAATGAGAAATTTCCGCTGTATTAGATAACATTATTGGTTTATGTCTAAGTGTATTTTATTTATTTCTATACCTAAAATGGTTAAGTAATTTTTGCCTATTTGGGGTGTTGGGACTCAGCGGCAATGATGTCATTTATATTATTGTCTATTAACATGTTTGGAAAATCGAGGAGTTATAATTAGTTCGAGTTTTAGGTCCTCCAGCGCTTCTAACTCCTAGTCTGTCCACGACGGGGAGGAGGTTAACTCCGCCTCACAGGTTGCCGACCCTACTCCTCTTACCTTCGTCATTTTGGACGAGCCCGCTTCTCCGGGTAAACGGTTTTGCACCTCCCGCTGCTGTTGATCCGGTTCTGATTCCCACGAATGTGGAATAGGAGTCAGAACATGAGGATCTCGGGATTGTGGGAGTTGAGCCAAATGCCGAGGATCGGCTCCAATCCGAGAACACCGAACTTCCTTCTCTGTGTGCTTGTGCCATCCCCACTATTTCTACCATGGAGATGTTCGTCAAATTTTGGGTCCCTGATGACATCTCTTTTCTCCTTCCGGGTCCTTATTGTCATGTTAGTGTCCAGTATAAGTTTAGAGCTCTCCCCTTTTTTACTGACACCCTCAAAAGAGGCTTTCGATTTCCTCCTCATGCTTTCATAACCGTCGTTCTCTGTCAAACCAGCCTATGCCCATCGCAGTTCACACACAATAGTTTTATCATAATGGTCAACATCTGTTGGCGTGTCATCATCTCGGGATCTCAGATGATTGCATAACCGTTAACCTTTTCTTCAACTTCGTCCACTTCAAGGCCAAGTCTAGGTGCTGGTGCCTGGCTTTGCTTCCCGGCAAGAAGATAGCAGATAAGATTTCGAAGAACCATCACGGGTAGAAGAACTAGTATCTTTTCGCTATCCGAAATGAAGGGAAAGTCTGGGACTTCCCTACCCGTTGGAGAGCTAACCCGAGCTTGGAGGCCTTCAAACGGCCGAAACTAACGGCGGGGGAGAAACAAATCCATGACAAGATCTTATCGTGGAAGAGGACTCCAAGGCGGGAGCTCTATGACTGCAAGAGACTACTCAAGAACGAGGCAGAGTTGATTAGCTGTGGCTTTGGCTCATGCCTCATGTAGTTCTAACTTCTCTAAATCGCTTCTGTTCTCTTCCAACTGGTTACTGATGGCTTTTATGTTTGTATTTTCAGCCCCTGCCAAGATGCTTTCGATGGCCAAACTAGCTGCTATACGGGACGCTGAGGAAGCCGACACAACAACATCAGTTAACGGTTACTGACATCGGGGACACCGCAAGTTCGTCTGGTGTGCAATCTCCCCCGAAGGTCTCAAAGAGGAGGAAGCAATCAGAGCGGGATTCTGCTCCAGCCAATATCGTCAATGTCCTTGACTCACCATCGCCCACCGAGAGGGATCCAGCTTCAAGCGAGCCATTGCTCGTTAGGCACTTGACTGCTGCCCCACCAGCTGAAAGAAGGAGGACCCTAGGTCCCGTTGTGGTCAACTCGGAGAGTTTCTATCACCGTCTCGATTCAAGATCCACTCCCCGCATCCCATCGACAGGGTCGTGGATCCTAACACCGGGAAGCTGGCGCACATCTACCGCCCCACTTGGTATTTCCATCCTAACCTGTCCTGCCCTCAAGACGTGTTTGATGGTCATCATTCCATGAAGGCCCTAGTTCTTCCCCACCACCAGAATGCCTTCAGACAGGGGAATTGGGGAACCTGGTGAACTCGGCGTTCAACGACTTATATAGGGTAACAATTCTCATCTCTTTTTTACAAAGGGTTTTGTAAGCTTCATGTTGTTTAACGGTGTTACCTTTGTAGGCTGTGGCACGTGTCACGGAATTGTGACTTTCATCGAGTCCTCTGCTTCTTCAATCCGCACTCCGCAAGACAACCAAACTTTGGGCGAAACAAAGACGAGGGACGCTGAGGTAAGTGGGCCTATGCAGAGCAAGAGTTAGAAGCCGTGAAGGGGTTCCTCTCTCAGTTCAAAGCTATCGTGGCAGCCAGGGATGCCAAGGTGTTCGAGTTGACTGATCAACTCGACTCCCAAACCTTGAGAGCCGAAAAGGTAGAGAAGACCCTGGAGGAGGTTCGTACCAGGAGGCGAGGAAGCTATGGGACTCAAACTTTGCTGGGTGCAATGTTGGTTGCGAGTTCGCCTTCTGTTAGGTTTTCGACCTCGAAATCCGAAATGAGGGGCAAACCCTAAAGCAGCTCCCCTTCTTCCAACTCACCTCATGCCCGCGTCGTTGGAAACATGTCGAACGGGTTCCCACAGAAGATGAGAAGAAAGAGATGGATGAGATGGAGGCCGTGGCCCAACCTCCTTGTAGAACTAACGTTTAGTTCTTTTTTTTTTTTTTTTTTTTTTTGCTTTCGTTCCTTTCTTTTTTCTTTTTACCACATCGGGGAAGAGGGGGGCTGTCCCCTGACGGTTTCGTGCTTTTGTTATTAATAAAAGTTATTCCTTTCCGATTAGTCGACCTTTTGTCCATCATGACCTTTTGTCGAACTTTCAAACCGTTGTGAACAAAGAAATCCCGAGTTCGTACTTTATAAACAAGCGTTAAATAGTTGAGTCTGTGAGAACACGACTTTAATTCAACTTTGATTCATGTCATTAAAAAGATACAACTTATAAACTGGGCTTAGTCTAAACGAGACCTTATGCCTTTCACTCCTCAAGACCTTTCTTTCAAGGGTAATTGACTTTCAAGTCGTTCCCATTGAAAGTCCTAGGGAGTTCATGTCCGTTAAGTCATGCCAGCTTATAGGCCCCGTTAGTCTATACCGAAATGGCTTTGTATGGTCCTTCCCACTTGTCGGTAAGCTTGCTCCCCGGTTATCGTACTTCCAACTCAGCCTTCCGAAGGACCAAGTCGCCCTCTTTCGGAACTCGGTTTCGACCTTCCTATAGAAATACCAAGCAACCTGTTATTGATACGCCCGTGCCCTTAGGAGCGCTTCATCCCATTTCTAAGCTAAAAGACCTAGTCCCCCCCGAATGAGGTATGTGTTATTTTCAGATAGGAACCCCATTGCTCTGGGACCGGGATGACCCATCTCTACTGGGACACAGCTTCCATTTCGAATAGCAAGCTTAAAGGCAACTCCCCGGTTGACCTCTTGGGCATGGTGCGATATGACCATAACACAACGAGTAGTGCTTCAGCCCAAAGGCCCTATGCACCTTCGAGTTTCCTTATGAGAGCCTTTTTAATCTCCTTATTTATGACTTTGACTTGCACATCCTTCTATGGGTGCTTGATAGAAGCAAAGAGCTGCTGGATGTGATGTTCATCGCAAAACTTGCGAAAGCCCTTACTTGTGAACAGGGTCCCGTTGTCTGAGATGAGGACCCGTGGGATTCCGATGAGTCTGACTTAGGAAGCTTTCCAAATATCGTAAAACTTCCGTCCAATTAGAGTTGCAAGTGAAGGTGATGAAGAAATCCGGATGCATGTACTTTTTGATAATTGACATTGCCCCCGGTGAACGTAGCAGGAAAGACCACCAACTTTCTTAAATTACTGGTACATGTATCCCCTTTAGAGAACGTATCAACCATGTTATTGTATAACTCAGATCTCAATACATTTTGGTTAGACTGGATCCAATTTAATCTGTCATGTCCAATGCATGTCCACGCATCCACAATAAATTGCAACAGACATCTTCCCCCTTTCAATGAAGTGTGGCCCTCATTTTTCCGATCTTGTAATCAAAAAGCATAATATTATCGCATTATGACCGTATCACGTTTCGCATTAGATTTAGATCTGACATTTTTATGAAGCACACCTAACATAAATCCATCTTCCACATAAGGAATAAGGATTGGTATTGCAATGCCATATAACTCGGATGCAAGAAATTTATCTGATGCAATTGCTGATTCTTGTATTCTACAATGATGTCTCTTAATTTATCTATTTCATCACCAGGAACTTTTCAACGATCTATGCTGTTATAGGATCCGTATTGATTAACTGATGGTAAATCTTACATCTTTACTTCTTTTCCATTTATGTGTTGTCGTTTTTATTGATAAAGTAATTAAATTGTTGCTGGTATTGGTTTACACTGCAGGTGTAATTACATTGTCTTTCAAGTTCCAGTATTTTCATGTCTCAAAAACTTTGGAAGAGGGTTTGCTTTTGCGTTCTATGAAGACCTGGATTTGGATTCATTTTCTGCTCAGGAATTTTCATGGCACGTGTCAAGTTTTTGATTTGTGTCGACATTTATGTGCTTTTCAGATTCTTTGTATATTTAGATTTTCCTGTCTGTTTTACTTTAAGATTTTGTAGTAATTTTGATGTGTTAATCTTGGTTGATTACTTGATGAGATGAAATGCTCTTAAAGAATACACTTGGCAGGTCTTCCCTTTGCTCATCAAAATGTTCTCCTTCGAGGAGCAGGCATCACTTGTGTGTCAGTTCTTGTGCAGCATAGCAGTTAAAATGATGGTAGAATTCTTGCCATGGTTCTCTTCTTATGTTTTTGCAGCTGAACGTCAAGATATTCAGATTGCCTGAGAAGGATAAATCCAAACAAGACTATAATTCATCAAGTATGTTTGCTTCAATCATATTTCTGCTGAATCAAGGATGCATGTGTGCTATTTGTCTTTATTGTTTTCTCCTTTTGTAATGCAGGTTATCTTCACGTGGATAGATGGGGTAAAGCTGCGTACGGTAGTAGATATAAAGCTCGGAGATGGCAGTACATCAGGTAATACAAATGGTAGACTACGCCTTCACGAATACCATTAACACATTCTGTCCTTGTAGATCTCCGCAGCCAGCAAAAGGAAATATGCAGCACTAACTACTCCTTCAAATTCAGAACCACTACGTCGGATAAATCAGATATTACACTGGGGAACTGAATCTTTGATCATTAAATTATATGCTTATTTTACTTTGGTTAGGTAGAAATATACATCGGTAATTGTAACATGTGCATTTGTTATGAGATTTGAACGCTTATATTGAGGATTCCTTGCTCTTTAAATTTCATGCCATTGTATATTGCCCAGCTATGCAAACTAAAGGTCGTGCTCTGTCTTCAATTGTTTGTGCAGCACACCATCATTCACATCGTTGGATAAGAATTATCTCACACCAGCTTCTTACTTCTCAGTCTGCCGATGAAGAAGAGCGTGGTAAGGATGCCTTGAACGTCTGCTCTAATTGCCTACTATCTTGACTCAATTGGACGAGGCATTCATGTAAGGCCACACATCTGCTCTAATTGCCTACTATCTTGACTATAAGAATTCATAAATATTGCCAGTTATTTTTCTGTGAACAATTTTTGTAGAAGAAGTTCAGGACGTGATCAGGCCCATTCTACTTGCCTCTATCAATATTTGTTATGTAAAGCAGAGCGTAATGCTTATGAAAGCAAGGGTATATTCATGGACAACAAGGTTTGATTTGGTAGTTGCTTTGCTAATGTTACATGTATAACTGTTGTTTATATTTTCAATCTTTCGTTATTAAGGAATTAGGCGCTGGTCTATGGAACTAGAGATTCTGGGTTCGATCACAGAAGAGCTAGCTTGGAAGCAGGCAAAAGAAGCAGATGATTTTCTCTCCTAGGGAGTTTATTTAGGTTTGCCTTTATTTTCTATGATGTCTTTTCTATCAGTTGATAATGTTTGTGATAATTATGACACTGATGTTCTTTATCTTAGTCCCTGTGGTGTTCCCCTGAGCATCCTTTGCAACGGTATTTGATGGCAAGTGTTATTCAGTTTGAACTTTATTTGATTACTATGGCCAACGCTGCTATGCTCAGACTGGAAATAGGGTCTTTTACTGCTATGTATATTCGCCTTTGATATCAAAGTCTCCAAAAGTTTGGTATTCTGTTGTCTTTACTCAAGTTGTGTGAGATATGGTAGCAGGAAGACAAGTTCTTCAAGGCAGCAAGTGTGTTCCTTAGGTGCCTCAGAGTTGGATTGAGTGAATCTGCGAGGACGAATCTGCTTCAGTGTCAAACCACCGGCTTTGCCGCTGTTATGACCTAGAAACACGCTGTTCTGGACTTTGGACTCGTGAGAAAGAAAATGTGGCACATTACCGGGCTTCTAATAAGGTATGGTCTTTCTGCAGTGTCTCAAACGGTTGTTATCTTTCTGCATTAATTTATGCAGTCGTGTAAACTATAGTTCATCGTGCTCACCAGGATCTGAAAACTTACCATCAAACTATAGAGTGTTTGCACTAACCATCCTAGGCTACACAATATTTCTTCCTCATGAGAACATTTCTTAATAGTTGCACTTCTCTATATAACAACAAGATATGAATTTGATTAATAGTTGTACTTTTTAAAACTTGCATATATTTGTACAATTCCTTTAGATGATCACCCTGAGTATACTTCCCTCCAGGCAATCATGTTCGACCCCTCTTGCTGACTTGCTAATCATTTCAAGAAAACTACCAAATGAAGCTTGGATCTCCTAAACTCATTTCAGAATACGTCACCTTGGTCTCTATGGAATTCAACTCTCAACTCATTTCCTTGTCATACCAGGTTGACTCATTTCCTGGTTATCGTCCTTTATAAGTTGATATATATGTAACTACCGGAAAACTTGGTTTTGTACAGAAACAATTATAATGAAGATTTTGGAAGGATTTCGAGATCGATCCCGTGATTTTTTCTTCTTCGGATTTCAAGAAGTTCTTCCACGTTAAAAATGTGTGCTGTGCTGCAGTTATTGACTACTGCTTGAGTTGTTGATCACAGATTCAATTTGATCTACAATACATATTTGACGAATCATGTTCAACGTCTCAAAATTTAACTATCATAAAGTACATTAAAAAACAACCAAAAAAGAAAAAAAGAAAAAAAGAAAAACTTTGCTCCATATATGTATAAAGTGAATTTAATCATGAGTTGCAAATGTAATAGTTAAAACGCAAGTTTCATAGACACTTCTTGATGGAATGCAATTGAGAAGCCCTAAAAAAACACTCATGGAATATAGACTCTTCCAAAAATGTCTCTATGTTCTCTAAGATTTATTTGACAGGCCCTATAATGAACTTAAAATAGATGAGGAGAGTGCCTAAAAAACCTGACCACCAATAATCGTACTAATTGTTTTCTATGCATTTTTATTTGCATAAATTTCTTAAGTATGATTTTGAAACCGCATTGGGCCTGTTTGGTAAGCTTCATAGGGTCTTTCTATCCAGGTACAGGTAGTCCGCATCTTCACAAACATGTATAATTCATCGAGTCTCTCTCCGAGATAGTGCCCAGATCATTAGGCCTTTCGTGCTGGTCAGAACTTACTCGACAAGAAATTTCGTTATCTTAGGACCGTCATAGTTACGATCGCCGTTCACCGGGGTCGTTGTATCGAGTAGTTGGATCATAATCTCTTACCATAAAAATGGTTGTATTGTCGCGATTTTCTGTTTTATGTTGTCGTTTCACTGACTGATGAAATAGAATTGTTTGATATCACTTTGGTTTTCTGTTTCTTAAATAAATGAAACAGAAGAAGAAAACAGAAAACCAGAAAAAAACGGTTTTCTATTTCTATTTTCTGTTTCATCAAAATACAATATTCAAGATTCCTTTTATAAAAAATCATTTAATTTAAAAAAGTGAATTTGGTTCTCGCTATTGGTTTTCTATTTTTGTTATTAGTTTTGATATTTTTAGTTTGACAACAATACCAAACAGCCTCTAAGAAAACATAAATAGAAAATCAGCAGTGAAAACCAAACTCATTTGAAAATGATTTTTTGTAAAAACAATTTCGAATACTATATTTTGATGAAATAGGAAACAGAAAATCATTTTTTCTGATTTTTTGTTCTTATTTCATCCGTTTAAAAAATAAAAAACAAAAAATAAAAAATAAAAATGATACCAAATAATTTTTTTTCATCAATTAATAAAAAAAAGATATAAAAATCAATAACGTAATCAAACAAGCTCACAATATTTCTCACTGATATGGTCGGGTAAAGTGAGTCTATGGTGGGGAATCTTCTGCCTAAGAATTGGCGAACCGTCTAGCAGCCGCTCAGGCATCTAGACCGATAAAAGGTTCCAAACTGCCTAAAGAGGCGAATGGTCACTGGGGCATCTCACCTTCAATTTTATTTCCTAATTGCTTGTATGTATGATTGGTAAAGTAGAACTGATATGAAACATTATCTTCATTATTCAACTCAAACAAATAAAACTAAACTCAAAATTCAGTCGAATAATAATAATATATAAAAAAACAGTCTCAATTCACAAAGATTTCATAAACAAATACAAAAATGGACTACAACAACACCATCTATATAAATAACTATCTTTATAATATTAATTAGATTCCTATTCGATAACCAAGAGGTAAAATAAAGTTCTTTCTTATAACTGGATGTTATAATTGATATCTACAAAACAAAAGATTTAACCAAAGTCATTGATAAAAATAAAGTTCTATATAAAGCATACAGAAGGAACAAATTGACACAAAAAACTCGTAGATATCCATCTACGTGCTGTTTCAAAGATCTTTTCATCAACCACATCACAGGAGTTTCATAAACCAACAATGTCGACCCATCAAGAAGGTTTATTCTCTCAACTATGTGATAATGGTAGAGAAGCTTGGAGTTTAAAAGTTAGTGTATCAAGAATGTGGGAAATTGCTCTTAAGAGGGGAGATGCTACGAAATCATATACATTCGGTACTATCAATTCAATTAATTGCTTCAATTATCCGTATCAAGATAAACGAAATGTATGAAAATACTCTTGTTTAATTAGATTGCCCATATGCTAACTGATTCAAGTTTCGGTTGTTGGGATATCAACCACTGTTATAACAGAAACGTTTAAGTCGGATTAACTTTTTCGAAAGATAATTATCGAAATTAACAAAATAATAAAATATTTTAGAGAGAGATTAGAGGGAGAAAGAACACCTTACAAATGAGCTCTATTTATAGGACTCAAGATAATTAATTAACACCTAATTTTCTTATCTAATCAAGATAATTAAGTCTAATTAATAGCTAATTAGATAAGAAAAATATCTATGTTTAGATGTAAATACATCATTTTTAAAGGATAGTTTTAATTATCTAATTACAATAACCACATGGTTTGGATGAATTAGGTGTGGTCATTTTTTTTTCCAATCATTTATGAAGTGTGGTCGAGTTGTATCCTAAGAAAAACGAAAAATTGGGCATCTTAGAGTTATCAGCGATTGTACATTATATAATTATTTATAATCCTGTAATTGTTGTAAAACAAGTGCTTTCACCTGTTGAATTGATTAATCGATATATCCGGTTTGATTTCGTCGGATGATAAACGTCGGAATTAACAAAAAAAATTAAACTATTTTAGAGAGAGAATATAGAGAGAAAGAGGCGTTTTCTTTTCTTAGAATTTGTATACATAACATCTTACAAATAAACTCTATTTATAAGACTCAAGATGATTAATCAACACCTAATTTTCTCATATAATTAAGATGATTAGGTCTAATTAATAACTAATTAGGTAAGTCCCTTTAATAGCCTCAAAAATAGATGAGATCTAAAGAAAATATCTAGGTTTAGGCATAAATAGATCATTTTCAAAGGGTAATTAAATTTGAATAAAATTTGCAACACTCCCCTTTGATATATTTATCACCTATTAAGATTATCTCATTAAAACCTTGTCAGGAAAAACCCGATGGGATAAAAACCTTGGCGAAGGAAAAAGAGTATAGTCTCCCCCTCGAACAAAACTCCCGTAAACATTGAAAATTTGTTCAAGAAGATTATTAAGCCTTCTTATTCCTATCTTGTGCCTGAGCTTCATAAAAATTACTCTCGGTAATGCTTTTGTGAATAAATCAGCCAAGTTGTCACTTGAACGGATTTGTCACACATTGATGACCCCATCCTTTTGAAGATCATATGACCAGAAGAATTTTGGTGATATATACTTTGTTCTGTTGCCTTTGATGTAGCCTCCTCTGCGTTGTGCAACACAAGCTGTATTATCTTCATATAAGATTGTAGGCTTTTCACGAATTGAATGCATCCCACATGACTCTTGTATATGTTGTATCATGGATCTCACTGACACACATTTTCGGCTAGTCTCGTGCATTGCAATAAGCTCAGAATGGTTGGAAGATGTTATTGTAAGAGTCTGTTTCACCGATCTCCACGATATTGTGGTATCTCCAAAAGTAAACATATAACCTACTTGTGATCTTGTTTTGTGTGGATTTCACAAGTACCCAACATCTGCAAATTCAACTAGTATGGATTTCACTCCTCTTGTATAAAGTAGCCCCATATCAATGTTTCCACGAAGGTATCGCATGACATGATTGATTCCATTCCAGTGTCTTCTTGTCGGAGTTAAACTATGCCTTGCTAGTAAGTTAACCGCAAAAGCAATATTCGACCTTGTATAATTAGCAAGATACATAAGCGCACCAATTATATTTAAATAAGAAACTTCAGGTCCTAAGATGTCTTCTCTCTCTTCTGGAGGTCGAAACTCATCTTTCTTGATATCTAATGATCTAACAATCATTGAAGATGTCAAGGGATGGGCTTTATCCATATAATACTGAGAAAGGGTCTTCTTAGTATATAGCAATTGATGGATAAAAATTTCGCTTACTAAGTGTTCAACTCGTATGCCCAGACAAAATTTAGTCTGCTAAGATTTTTCATTTCAAATTCACTCTTTAGGAATAAGGCTGTATTTGTGAGATTTTGTGTAGTACCTACAAGATTGAGATCGTCCACATACACAACGATGATAGCAAAACCATCTTGTGATTTTTTTATAAAGACGCATGGACATACATCATTATTCTTGTATCCCAATTTAATCAAATACTCACTAAGCCAATTGTACCAGATACGACCAGATTGTTTTAAAGCATACAACGATCGTTGTAGTTTAACTGAATATAATTGATTAGAATTTTGTGTCTCTGACACGTTTAATCCTTCAGTGATTCTCATATAGATATCCTTATCAAGGGATCCATATAAATTAATATGCAGTCACAACATCCATGAGCCTGATTTCAAGATTTTTCATGGTTACCAAACCAATGAGGAAAGAAAAAGTGATTTCATTACTGGTGAATATGTTCCCTCATAATTTGCACCAGATATTTGTGAGAATCCTTGAGTTACTAATGTAGCTTTGTATCTTACAATCGTTTCGTTTCAGAATGAAAACCTATTTATTTCCAACAGGGATAATGCCATTTGGTGTTGGAATTACAGACCCAAACACTTCTCTTTTAAACAAAGATTGCAATTCTATCTTGATTACATCTTTCTATTTTGGTCAATCCTCCCTTTGTTTACATTCCTCAGGAGACATCAAATTCTGATGCAATGACATATGCAAATATGTCATCAACAATGGCATCTTCACGATTCCATACTTGATTTGTATGTACATAATTGATCGAGATCTCATGATTTTCAGACCGTGCAATCTCATCAATGACATTATCTTCTTCAGGGGATAATTCTTTCCATGAGATTTTTGTCTCTTCTGGGACATTCGAGATAGCATTTTTACCACTCCTTCTTTTTCGTGATATAGTGTCTTTTGCACCTGTTGATGTTCCACGGTTCAAGCGTGGTTTATCATCAAGAATATGAGCCTTAGCAAACTCTCTAATAACATCCTTCTCATGAGGTATGTCTATTCATGATGACGCATTTACTGCAGGTATATGCGACTTCACAAGTTTACTTGCATTATTAAAAATATCAGGTATTTGATTTGCAATTTCTTATAAGCGAATAGTTCTTTTTTACTTCATTTTCGTATTGATTTCTACGCATATCTATTCCATGCAATCCCATTGCCTCCGAAGAAAATTCTGAATTTGGTTTAGGTAAAACATTATTTTTGCCCAATGTGGGAAATAAAGTTTTATCAAAATGACAATCTACAAAACATGTCGTAAAAAGACCTTCAGTAAGAGGTTCAAGATATCTCACAATAGAAGACGTATCAGAACCCATATAAATTCCAAGTCTTCTTTGTGGACCCATCTTAATACGTTGTGGTGGTGCAATAGGAATATATACAACACATCCATAAACTTTTAGATGATAAATATTTGGTTCTTGACCTTTTATAAGATGTAATGGGGAGAATTTGTGATAAGCCGTTGGCCTAATGAAAATAAGATTTGCAGCATGTAATACCATATGTCCCTAAGTAGAGATATGCAACTTTGTTTTTGTGAGTAGAGGTCTAGCAGTCAATTGGATTTTTGTTATCAATGACTAGACTAAACCATTTTGTGTATGGACATGAGAAACATGGTGTTCTACTCAGATACGTATTGTCATGCAATATTCATCAAATATCTTTAAAGTGAATTCTCCAGCATTATCAAGACGAATAGACTTGATGTGGTTCTATAAAAAATGAGCTCGTAATTTAATAATTTAAATGAAAAATTTAGTAAAGACAACATTATGTACGAGTAGAAAGAACACATACATGAGACCATTTTGTAGAAGCATCAATCAAGACCATGAAATATCTAAATGGATCAGATGGTGGATGAATTGGAACATAAATTTCTCCTTGAATCTTTTCAAGAAATAAAGATGACTCAGAAGGTAGTTTTGATGGAGAAGGCTTTATGATTAACTTATCTTGCGAACAAGAAATACAAGGATGACTGTTATTTTTCCAAACATCCTTTTGATTCTTAAGAGAATAATCATTGGTATTTTCAATGATACGACGCATCATCGTAATACCTGGATGATCAAGTCTCTCGTGTCATAACAAAATCATGTTAGGATCAATGGATTTTGAATCCATAACACTATACGACTCAGTAACCTTGGTTTTGATAAAATATAACCCAGATGGAAAAACCAAAAGTTTTTCAAGGATTTATTTGGTTCCAAAAATAAAAGATGTTATATAAAGATATTGTTTACCATCTTTATTTGTACTTTCCAAATGCAAACCGTTAAGAAAAATATTCTTAAAAGTTAAAAGTTTTCTTTTGGACTTTTGGGAGTAGAAAGTATGCTTAACATGAATTTACGTACCATTTGGTAGTGTAAAATTAACACTTCCAAAACCATAAATGATCTTTGAAGTACCAGAGATTGTATTAACATTTACTCCACCCATCTTTAAATTTGAAAAATATTTCTTACTTTGAAGGATTGTATGAGTCGTTGCACTATCAATAATGCACATATCTTTCATGACAATTCTGTAAATAATTTTTTTTATTAATACAAAGTTTATTACATTGCTTGAGACGGTAAAGATAGAACACACATTGAAAATATATTAGTAAAATTTTAAGGAGAACTAGAATACCTTTTCTACCATTCTGAGGTTTCAAATTCAGCATCTTCATCGTTTATTTTAGTATTGGAACACCTAGCTAAATGTGAAGCCTTTTCAGGTGGTGGAATTGGTTGAGACTGATCTTTCATGAAGTTTGTTTTCAGCATTTTGCCTTTATCTTTAATGGAGTTTTGATAAAGATCAACAAAGTGTTTGGGATTTTTATAAGAACTGAACCAATGACCTTCCATCGCACAAGTATAGCACTTTGGCATTCTCCCTGGGTCTGTTATATGGATCTTTTCTCCTCCTCTGTGCCTGATTGCCATCTTATCTCTTCTGATGGCTTACACTTATAATTAAATTATAACGTCGATCATGGAATCTTCCACGACCACGAACACCTCCACGACCTCGTCATCTTCATGCAGAAAACATGCTAATCTTCCAGCTGTACAATATGGACATGCTAATCTTCCAACCGTGCTCCATTAAGATAACATTCCATATGCAGGAAAGTCACTGACAGTCCATAATAAAACCGTCCGTATCTGAAAAGTTTGTCTCTTGTGAACATCAATGGCTCACCCACATTCCACAACTGCGTCTATTCTTCAATTAATGGCTGCAAGTAAACGTCCAAATTTTCTTTTGGACTTTTAGGCCCTGGAATAATCATGGACAACATCATAACTTCGGTCTTCATACACATCCCTAGAGGAAGATTATACGGGTCAACATCACAGGGCAGCACAAGTATTCTAACCCAGACTTGCCTAATGGAGCATAAACCATTAGTACATAAACCCAAACGTATATTCCTTGTTTCTTCAGAGAAGAAAGGAAACTCTCTATCCAGGTGCTTCCAGACTTCACTATCGGAAGGATGCGACATCACTTCTTCATAGCTTCGATAAGTAGCGGGCCAAGACATCGCCTCGCCTATCTTTTTCATTGCATACAATCGCCGCAAGTAGGAGTAATAGAAAAATATCGCAACATCTTATGTTTCTTGCCTCGCAGAGAAGCCTTGTATCTAGATGCCCCACAATGAGAACACATCTCTATATTTACATCATCCTTTCAAAAAACAACATTCATCCATTCGGACAAACATCTAATCTTTTGTACAGGAAATCCGATACCCTTAATCAATCTATTAGTTAAATATAGCAAATTTGTCATCACGTTATCCTCGGGACAGATGTCTTTCGGCAAAGCTGCTATGGCATCCGTCGCTCTATGAGGTATGTTGTACTCACATTTGATGTTCAACAATCTTGACGCAGCCAATAACCGAGAGACTTTACAGCTCGGATATAACGGTTCCCTAGCAGCATTCAGCATATCAAAGAACTCCTTGGCAGCAGAAGGTGGATTGTCATCAAAATCAACCTTACTCCATCCATATTATCAAAATAAACTATTGATTTGACCCGACTGTCTAGAGGACTATCCATTCTCAACCTAGTCATGAAAATTCCATAACCAGTATCCTTTGACAAATCCACGCATATAAAAGTGCATCTCAAGTGTTTTAGAGTGATTTAAGCTTATTTCAAGGCTCTTTTCGTAGATTCTTACGTTTTTAAGTTATTTGAGGCGACCATCAAGAGTTTACCCATGATACAACTACAGTATATTATGAAAAAAGGACGAGATTTGTGATTCTTCAAGATCATTAGACCAGTTCTTCGAGGCTGAAACTCAGGTTATTCAAGACCTGAAACGTGAGTTGTACTAGACTCAAGAGTATTCTTTTATAGCAAAACAAAAACTGCCCTGTTCATTCTTTGAACTCCTAAACATAGAGTCTTCTCAAACGGATACAATCTAGAAACAAGGAAATAAGGGGAAGCGGAACCTAAAATATAGCAACAGAAATAACAATAAGGGAAATCAACAATAATAAAAACAACAACCTCTGAACAGCTAAGAATAACGTGAATTGGGGTGCTGAGCATGATTTGAGCAACGAATCTGTTGGATGGTTAAGGCGTGCTTCTAACTTTGCACTTGCATCACCCCAAGTCGAGCCATAACAAACCCATTACCCCTTCACGACTCACCACACACCACCATCGACCCCCTCCCATCAACCATCCCAAACCAACGTCACCATCATTTCCAGGAACCTTCTATGACCACCAGAAACTCTTCCACGATGAGAAACAACATCCCTAGAGCTCTCCTTTGATCTCCCCTACGAGCCTCTATTGAACACCACAAGAAACGCTTCGTTGAACATTTTCTGATGACATTCCAGTGACCAGCAGTGATTTGAGGGTGGCAAGGTAAGGAGAAGTGTCTTGGTGACGTTGGGTGTCATGGGTTCCTAGGGTTTCTTAAAGCTTAAGGCGTTCTTGGGTTTTCACACTTCAAAGGTAACTTATCCCCTTTCGACCCATCTTATGCTTCATAATTTATCTATATGATGTGTTGCGGTGATTATGGTGATGAGAGTATTGCTAGGTGGGCGATAATATGCTTGGTTGGTGTGTTAAGGCGTTATGGGAACTAGGGTTTGATAATATATGCATGGTTGCATGCATTAGTTTATGGGATACCATTTTAATGTTATACATGATCCCAAAATTCCATGGGTGTGTTGCGTTACATGTACGTATACTTAATGGGGCGATGCGATGAATTATATTTAATCATAAGGTTTACGTTTAAAAGGAGACTAAATATACCATGGGGGGATCGGATTATAATACCAAGGCTTGACATTAGGATCGAGATCGAGGATGAACGTTTTACATGTTTGATATGTGATGTGGGGTATTGGAGTTAAAATGGGCTAGAATACGCATCATTATAACATATAAACGCTCTCGGAAAAAAATAAATAAAAATGACCCTTAAATGCTTAAATAAAAAGGACACGAGAATGAAGAGCTCGGTTGCATTATCTTTATGATATGAACTAATGAAAAACGAATAAAATAATATTTGTGTCCTTAAGTTATGCAGGTCGAGCATACGAGCCCTTCTTCGTTTCGAGTGGATCAGTGTGTGGTTATTTGGAAGCCTTGTGGGCATTTGTATCAGTCTCTGGACTTTGAGTATATTTTTCCCTTTAGTTATCATGGCGGGCAAGTACAAAACTAGCTAGGGTGGGGGAAATATTATCCCGCCCCCCTCGCATGCATGCAGCGGTACTAAGGCCGTGTGTGGTTAGTGTCATGGGTGACTCTCTGCATAGAGGCCCTTCTCAATGTTGGTATCGTGATCCACATTGAATGGAATAGTGCATGGATGATGCGGATTGGAAAGGAAACGAATGAATGTTTCAAATAGACTTGCCCGATCGACGATTGACATCCTTTAATTTAAATCTGATACTCTCATATCTATCGGAGTGTGTCTTTCGAGTTGAGTCATGAACGATTAAATAAACGTAAAGGAAAGACACTTAAAAGAGATACAAAGACGTATAAAACATCCTAGAACGATATTGTTTGATATGACACTGAAATTTTCCTATTATAATATAAAAAACATTTTTAGGGACTTTTGATGGTTGCCATAGCATTAGCGGAAGGCCGCTGTAAATGAAAGTCATATACTTTAGTTTATTGAGCTTCTTTTGCTTACAAGTTATGCGTTTCATTTGCAGGTATGCCTCCAGTTGTACTGGAGAGCCATAGTGCGAGACTTGCATGCATATAGCTTGTCACGCATTCTTTTGGAATAATGTATCCTATTAGATTTATTTTGGACAATAAATAACTGAACAGGTAGTACTTGAGTTTACTAAAAGTATCATGTAATATAATTTATAATAATTTATTACTAAAGACAATCTGTAACCTTGCAAACTTAATGCTACCTATTGTAATAATATAACATAACTGTTTAGTTGTTTTCCTTGTCTTCTATACCTAAGATCCGTTCGGGTTGTTAGTGTTGCTTTGGACGAGTGGGTCGTTAGAGGCATAGTGCACGTGTCGGCTTAAGCTGGACGATGGGACGTTACAGAAAAATATTCAAATAAAACAAGAAATATCTTTTAGCTAGATATCATGGGTCTTAAAAAATCAGGCTTTCAAAACAGGAACGGTTACAAAACAAGAGACGGTTCTTTTGAGACCCAAGAGATGTGAAGAGGTGAATCAGACTTATGCCTTAATTACTATGTCTGTCACCAGTTATGATTTGATGTGTCAAAATACTTTTTTATGTTCTATGCATATTATCTGTCATTAGACTCTATACCTCTAGTACGTATTAGACATCTGATAGTCCTTGGAAGTGCTTGAGAGAGTTAGAGTGCTGAAGGAGAAAGGACTTCATGAAAGTGCCGAGTAAATCAGACTGGCTGAGAAGACTTCAGGGTATCAGAGTTTCATTGCTCAGGGAACAGAGTTCAGATGAAGATTGGGAAGTTTACTATGTGTCTGTATTCTGGGAAGTCTGTTTTATGCCTATTGTGTTTCAGAGTTCCGAAGATATATGCTTAACTGTGCTTCAATAAAGATCAGAGGACTATTTCTTTTAATAACAGACTTCTGGGTTGTAGAGATTCAACCGACTGTAGCATTGGACCAAAGGAGTTCAAACAGACTTGTGAGAATGGAACAGACGAAGGCTAACAAACTTCGACACTATATCAGACTACGGCTCTATATGGACTGGTTCAACAGAATTCATTAAAGTCTGGTTGGAAGTCTGTTGAAGTAATTGATATTCTGGAATGTCCGTACTACCCGACTTATTTTCCAAGACATCCAGGATCTATAAAAGGCAGATGGAGGATTCAGTTCAGATATAGAATTTTATTCATTCTTCAGTACACATACTCTCTTTGCGAATTCATCTCAACTGCAAGCCTCAAGATTCAAGAACTACCCACTTTCGGTTCTCCCTATGACAAAGCGACTTCCACAATTGGGGATTTTTTGATCCATCATCATCCTCGATTAGAGACTTCTGATGTTGATGTGTCTGATGTTGAGATGAGAGAGATGATTAGAGACATGTCTAAAAAACTCATTGACTTTTCTAGAATGTATAGAGTGTTAGTTAGAGAGTGTACAGATGTGAAGGAGGAGAGAGATCTCCTGAAGTCTGATCTAGAGTCCAGAGACGATGAGTCTAAGAATCAGAATATACGAGAATTAGAAATAGACTCACTGAACTCTATGATCAGATCACAGAAGTCGTAGTTAGAGACCCTCACTAGCGAGAAGTGTGGACTGCAAGAAACTATAAGAAAATGGAATAAGCCTGTTGTGTTTGATCAGATTTCTCATAAAGGAGACTCAAGAGAAGGGATAGCGTGTGAGCATGTTCCTGTCTTAGAAAAAATAAAATTAAAAAGGCCTTCACCTATAGTTTTTGTTAAGTCTGTCCAACCACTAGCTCCGGATGTGTCCATGCAACAAACTACCCATCAGACTACCCATCAAAAAAAGTCTGATAGGAAGTCTGTTGAGAAGTCCTATAACAAAACAGGTGCACATATGAGACCTAAGGTCACAGTACCTAATCCTAACAGATTTAGGTCTACAAGTTACACAAGGCTCTCTATGGAATAAAACAAGCATCAAGAGCATGGTATGACACGCTATCTACTTTTCTTTTGGATAAAGGCTTTAATAGAGGTAAAGTTGATACTACTTTATTTTTAAGAAAGCATAGTGAATATTTCCTGATTGTTCATATTTATGTTGATGACATTATATTTGCATCTACTGATCAGAAATTTTGTAGGAGGTTTTCAAAATTTATGCAGTCATCCTTTGAAATGAGTATGATGGGGGAACTTAAGTTTTTCTTAGGCCTCCAAGTACAACAAGTAGGAAATGAAATTTTTATTTCACAACCTAAATATCTGTGAGACATACTTAGGAAATATGATATGGAAATGGCATCTGAGATGAGAACGCCTATGAGCACCTCTGTTAAAAGAGATAAAGATGTAAAAGGTAAACCGTTTGATGCTACTAAGTATAGAGGCATCATAGGATCTCTACTCTATCTTTCTGCTAGTAGACCAGATATTATGTTTTCAGTATGTTTATTTGCTAAATATCAGTAAGATCCCAAGGAATCTCACTACATTGCTGTTAAAAGAATTCTCAGATATCTGAAGGGAACCCCAGATGTAGGTGTCTGGTATCCTAACATTCACATTAGTGGAATTCATGGATATACTGATGTAGACTATGCTGGATGTAGGTTAGACAGAAAAAGTATTAGTGGAACTTGTCAATTCATGTGTAATAGTCTAGTATCATGGTCTAGAAAGAAACAGAACTCTGTTGCTACTTCAACAGCAGAAGCTGAGTATAAGCTGCTGGTAGTTGTGTAGCTCAGATTCTGTGGATGAGATCAGAGTTATCAGATTATGGTTTTAATTTGATAAATTGTCCAATTTATTGTGATAATACTTCTGCTATTGCTATATCTAAGAATCCAGTATATCACTCTCGCACAAAACACATAGATGTTAGACATCGTTTCATTAGAGATCATGTTCAGAAGCATGATGTGAAATTATGTTTTGTTCCTACTTACGAACAATTGGCTGATGTTTTTATCAAGCCGCTTAATGAGAAAAGATTCAATCTCATGTGTGAGAAGTTAGGTCTAATCTCATTAAGAATTTTTCAGATTACATCTATTCCCTAAGGTTTAATGACTTGAAGAGTAGAATGTCTGATGACATCTATGTATTGAAGTCCGATGCATTGAAGACTGGGATGTCTGTTGATAGCTGGATACTAAAATCTGATGAATAAAGGAAGATGAAGTCTGATTATGTTAGATAAACAGTCACAAGGCGAGTATGACTTCTAATTGTTCAATTCTACGAAATCTTATTTGGTTATGCATCGAAAAGGTAACTCTACAGTTTTACAATTTATTTGAGTGTGCTTGCTTTAGAATTTATATAAGTCTATGTGAAAATGCATGCATGATTGTTCAATTATTTTGATTGAATGAATTTGCGTGTATGAACAAATCTAAGTGTAATTACACACTTGTGATTGTGTGTTGAGATAGACTTAATGGTCATAATGGATGGATTTATGTGGAATGCATGCGTTTAGTTATCTTACCCAAGACTGATTGAAATAAAAGAAATGATGAAGGAAGAGAGAGAGTTAATCTGGACCACTAATTGTTTATGTGTGTGAAAACATTTTGGATTCACTTTACAGCTGTGCCAGATTTCCTTGCACTTTTCACTCATGATTTTTTGTGAGGCTGAGATTCATTCATGAAAGGTGAAACGTTTTTCCCTCTTCTATATATAAACAGAGTAGTTAGGTTTTGGAAAACTCTTTCGAATTCTTTGTCATTAGCGAATAACCTCTCCCAAAAACCCTAGTTTCCCAAAAACCAATTCACTTCACCAATGCCACCGTTCATCAGTAGCCATACCAGATTAGCCGTCGATTTCAGCGCTCTAAGCGGAATCAGTAAAGAATTTGATAGAATTCTTGAGATGATCAAGAATTCGGGGCTCGAGTTACTGCTCAGTGGTACATGCAGAATCTCATACTCCAAGGCAAATGAGTTTTTACAATGGAGTTGTACGTAAGGATAGAGACGAATTTGTCACTACTGTTGATGGAGTAGAGGTGACTGTCAGTGCAGATTCTATCAGATCCATCTTTCATCTACCACATGGTGGTCACATAGGTATCTCTGACCATACTCTTGTAACTGGATGTCAAAAGATGATGGGGAGTGTCTCATTGAAGTTAGGGACAATTCTGGTGGAGGATTTGCCTACTCACTATGGCTAACTGGCTGTCATAGTGAAAAAGTGTTTCCTGTGTCAGGGATTTGCTGTTGATCAGATAGCATGGGGACATCTTAAAATCGTTGCCGCAATCATCACTGGAGCAAAGATAGATTGAGCATTCATCGTGCTCAATCTATGGAAGGAAAACATAGAGGAAGCAAAGTCCAACCCGAAGAGGAAGACTTATCTGAGAATGATAAGTTTTTATCTCTTTAAGCTAGGCAAATTACCAAAAGATAACAGAGTTCCTTGTCCGACCAACAAGTTCATATCCTTCAAGAGGAAGGAGTTTGAAGGAACAGATAGAATGTCTAAAGCCAGACCGTCTGATGGCCAGCAAACTTTAAAGAAAAAGAAGAAGACCTCTGATGCTGGAGCTGGGCCGTCTAATGGCCAACAGACTTTGAAAAGGAAGAAGTCCTCTGACACTGGGGCTCCTCAGAAGAAGGAGAAGAGATCTGCTCAACTTCGATAGCAAGATCAGACAGAAGAAGAAGTGGACTCCGATGACGAGCCACTTGTCAGACGAAAGAAGACACAAACGTGTGTTCGCAGAGAATAGACAATCGATCAGACGTCAAGTGGGACACAACAGACACCTGAACTGACATCCTCAACACAACCCCCTCCACAACAGAAAAAGAAACCATTCTAGAAGCTGAACAAAGGAAAGACGGTACTGAACCCTGATGAAGCTATGACCAACGAACAACTCAGAGCAGCACTGGCTGCAGGAGTATTTGAAAGCTCTAAAACAAAAGGTGCCACATGGGGGATGAGGCTGGTTATAGCAACTTCTGATGAAGATGGAAACTTGCTTGTCTCAAAGGAATGTAAAGAAAAAGGACAGCTTGACAACATCAACAGTGTTCCTGAGGAAGCATGGATCTACTCTTCTACTCTTCCTCATGGATCTAGAAGCAAAAATGAAGAGCAGCAGCAACAGACAGCTGCACATGAGCCCACAAATACTGAAGCTTTTCAGGCTCTTGATCCAGAGGAGGTTGACATCCATGTGCCTTCTACCCTTCCTGCAGAAGTGCAGAGCCCAGGACGTCAAGCAGCGGACGAATTCAATGACATTTCCCCAGTTCTTTCAGATGATCTTCCTAAACAACATATTATTGCTGTAGTAGACAACCCACCTGCCTTAACAGACAAATTTTTTCAGACAGTTGAAAACAAAATTCAAGCTCATGAAGAAAAAATCAAGAAGATGCTTGAGGAATCTGAAGTAAGAATGGCTCAGGAAATCGCCACAGCTGCAGAGAAGATGTTTGATTTTGATTTCAGACTAAGGCAGACTTTCAGTGATCTAAACAAATAGATTAGTGATAAAGTAAAAAGCACCAATGATCACTTGAAGAGCTGGAACAATGTCAGTTGGCGCTGCTGAAGACATTTGAGCATGAAGCAACTGTTGGATGTGAAAGAGGGAAAGCTATACAAAGAATCATTGATGAAATGAAAACTGATAATGCCTTCATCAAATCAGATATGGAAGTAATCAGTGACAACGTCAAAGATTTGAAGGCTGTTCTGGGGGTTCTGCGTTCTGAGACTGACAACATCCCCAACAATCTGCCTAACATTGATCAGACGACTACAAACACGAGCTTAGAGATAATGCTGATATTTCAACTACTACAAGAACGACTACCTATCTCTAGTTTCATACCCAATCGTTAGGATTCACCCTATTGATTTTGTCAAAAAAGGGGGAGAAATATAAGAGTTAAAATGAGAGTTGGGTTCATGACTAGGATAGGATAGGTCTGTTTTCTAGCTGTTATTTGTTATCTCTGTTGTTGATGTCTTGATGTCTAATATCTTTGCTTGCATGAAAATTAATATATGATATCTTTCTGACTAATATAATGTCTGATTGTGTCAATTATAAAGTGTTCCAACAAATAAGGGGAGATTGACTTAGAACCTATGCTTATCCATAAAAAGTTTTTGACAGCATCAAATAGGGGGAGATTGAAAAAGTGTATCAGACTTATGCCTTAATTACTATGTCTGTCACCAGTTATGATTTGATGTGTCAAAATACTTGTTTATGTTCTATTCATATTATCTGTTATTAGACTCTATTCCTCTAGTACGTATTAGACATCTGATAGTCCTAGGAAGTGCTTGAGAGAGTCAGAGTTCTGGAGGAGAAAGGACTTCATGGAAGTGACGAGTAAATCAGACTCGCAGAGAAGACTTTAGGGTATTAGAGTTTCATTGCTCAGGGAACAGAGTTCAGAACCAAAACTCACCTAAACCTTATTCATCTCCGGTTCCCGAACCTTTCACTGGTAATACTTCATTTTTAGCATTCTTTTCTTGAATGAGAGCTGGTTCTGGCTTTCGTAACATTTTGAGAAGTTTACTATGTGTCTATATTCTGGGAAGTCTGTTCTGTGCCTTCTGTGCCTACTGTGTTTCAGAGTTTCGAAGATATATGCTTAACTGTGCTTCAATGAAGATCAGAGGACTATTGCTTTTAATAACAGACTTATGGGTTGTAGAGATTCAACCGACTGTAGCATTGGACCAAAGGAGTTCAAACAGACTTGTGAGAATGGAACAGACGAAGGCTAACAGACTTCGACACTACATCAGACTACGGCTCTACATGGACTGGTTCAACAGACTTCATTAAAGTCTGGTTGGAAGTCTTTTGAAGTAATTGATATTCTGGAATGTCCGTACTACCGGACTTATTTTCCAAGACATGCAGGATCTGTAAAAGACAGATGGAGGATTCAGTTGAGATATAGAATTTCATTCATTCTTCAGTACACATACTCTCTTTGCGAATTCATCTCAACTACAAGCCTCAAGATTCAAGAACCATCCACTTTTGGTTCTCCCTACGACAAAGCGACTTCCACAATTGGGGATTTTCTGATCCATCGTCATCCTCGATTGAGTGGATTTCATCTTTGGAGTTTCTACATTCTTCATTGTTTTGTGAGTTTTACAGATACTTATATTCTTTCTTGATACTGTTCGTTGAGTAATCCAGAAGACTCAAAGGTTGAGAGGTGAACCTGAAAACCTTTTGTAGAGCAATTGTGATCTTGATTTTGTGTCGTAATAAGGTTTACTGAGTAATCCAGGAAAACTCATGAATTCAACAGTTTAACATTTTTGATCTTGTACTTCTCATGAGTTGTAATTTTTGATCCTTGAGGCTTTACACTTGAATTCAACACTTCAATATTTAAACCAAGCTTTAAGTCATGATCTTCAGATTGACTTGTCTGCAGTACAAATAATCTTTAGATACATCTATGTTTGACCTAAGTCTCCATACGTTCCTTCAAGCTTTAAACTTTAATGTGCATCTACACACATATAAACTCATAACAACATTAGTGTACATATGTTTGTTATCATTAAACTACATGAGGTTGAACAAGAGGAAGGAAAAAAAAATAAAAAAAAATAGAGCGCATGAAGAAAAAACATTACATGGTTACAGACTATAGCGAGACACATATAGTAAAATTAAGGCTTTCTATGTTGTTACAGTCACTGGATGCTTAAAGCAAGATCCACTGAGAAAAGATCTAAGATGCCAATGCTCCTCAAGCAAGCACAAATCGCATCACAAGCATCTCAAACCACTGAACGTCATAATCTCTCCATCATCCGCACTCTAGCATAGAAACCACCACTCCGAATTCCACATCTCTTGCACCATCTTGGGACCAGAATATCTTCAACTTTCCTGACTTGTTTCATAATAAAAGGTTCCCCAGAATCATTGAATGGTTCTTTTAAAATGGTGAGGAACCGATTGCATTTCCCATAAACGACATTTGTGAATCTTCGATCGCCCACCATGACAAGCATCTCTGATGGGCAATCAAAGTGCTTTTGGATCTCTTGGGCATCCCGATTGCCATTTTGACTATATTCTTGATGACTCTCATCCCAATCTGATGCTCCAATGTTGTTGCTTTGGATCCATCAGTGCCGAATTAGAAGAGTCCGGCGAAGTTGCTGCAGATGGCAACGTTGTCATGGATGTTAAATAAAACAGTGTGTCTTTGTTAATTGAAACAATGTGTCTTTGTAAATGAAACAATGTGCCTTTCTAAATGAAACAGTGCGTCTTTTTTAATAAAACAATGCGTCTTTGTAAATGAAAATAGGGTGCCTTTCTAAACAAAACATTGTGCCTTTGTAAAATTAAACAGTGTATATTTGTAAATGAAACAGTGTGTCTTTTATTCAGGCGCACTATTTTGTGTTTGTTAAGACGCACTGGTTTAATTTTGTTCAGGCCCATTGTTTCATTTTGTTCAGACGCACTGTTTCACTTTGTTCAGGCGCATTATTTCATTTTGGTCCGACGCACTGTTGAATCTGTTCTGGTGCACGGTTTCATTTGATTCAGGCACACTGTTTCTGATTTCGACGAAGGTTTTCGGTGACGTCAGAATCCGATGAATATTCCGACGAAGTTGTCGGATTTCGACGAATATTCCAACGACATCGTCGGATTCCGACATTGGTGGGGTGAATGTAGGGGTTGGTGTTAAAAGTGAGGATAGGGTAAGAGATTAGACGGGATGGATGAATTATAGATTTTTAAAATTATTTTTTCTTGTTGTATATGTTTGGAATTTTTTTTTATAAAAGAGTAATTTTTAGGAAATCTCCTTAATAAAAATAAACAAATTTTTGTACAATCATTTTATTCAGCAAGAATAAATGTTATATCTTATCTTCCCTCTATCCTATGAAACATGCAGCATTTGTCACATAAACCATAAATTTAGTCGTGGTACCAATGACCCTCCATCCCATGAAACACGCAAAATTTGTCATGTAAACCATAAAGTTGTTTGTGTTACGAATGAACTGCGAGACGAGCTAACAATGTCTTCTATAAAAATTATCATGAAATATCAAAGATTTGTATCATATTGTTTATTAGTAAAAGGTAACGCATCAAAACACATGATGAATAATGCAGCTATTGTACAGTGTTGTGTTTTTCATGGGATGGAGGGACTTTTCATTAAACCATCCAACTACAACGATTTTTATACCATATAAGAACTATTTATTTTGTATAAAACGGTTTTTATAAAAGTTTTTTATGATAGAGTAGATACGATCATAGTTAAGTTAATATATGTATTTAAATTTAGTATTATTTCAATCTGTATGTTCTCTTATCCTACAGCATACGGGTTATTATTGTATTTATGAAAAATATAAATAATAAATAATGAATAGTTTTTATTTAGTTCGGCAATTATAGTAATTTCAATTAGCAATCCCTCCGAGTCCCTTTAAATTCATCCATTTTTAAGGAAACTGTTTTGTTTCACAAATCAATCCAACTCTCTCATAATCCCTCTCAGTCTCTCCATAAAAAACTTACAAAATCATATTCATAGAATGGATATTGGGGTAATCTCTTAATCCTTTTCTTTTCCTCTAAATGAGATCTAATAAACAAACCTTAAGTGTCATAACTCTATTTCCAAAAGGATATTAGATAACATTGTTTAAATTTATGTAACTCAAAATCGATTAAAAAAATTAGAAAATTAGTAATCGAAATCAGTTATAAAATTATAATGGTTTTATGTAGAGAGGGTTGTGAATTCTATACTCAATTTAATTAGAAAACAGAAACTAAAAATCATTTTTTTGGATTATTGTATTCTTTTCATCCTTTAGATCCGTTTGAAAAGCAAAACTCAGTGCCTAACACTATTATTTGCTAAGTGATCTAAAAAATAAAGTGGAATACCTTAATCCCTTTCAACTCTCTTTAACCAATAGGTTCGTGTCCATGTAATTGTACCATTTGTTGCAAACATTTCATCTCCTGATGCACATTCATCAAAATCATTTTTCCTCACACGTTCTCAATCTCCACTCTATTTCACCACGATTGACTCGAGTTCCTCCAAGGATTCGAATTTCTATTTTCTTATTGATGAAATTTCACGTTCATAATTGCTCCATCAAGGAAAAACATCAGGTAGATTTTGTGTCTTCCTTGGAGATTTGTTCTTTTTGAACGGAGCATGATTTATTTTTATGAAATTAATTTGTTTCTTGACACATGTTGCTGGAGCATGTATCACATTAGGGTTTAAGGAGTTTGTTCCTAGCAACAATAAGCTTATGTGTTGTTAAGAAAATCCAACGATGGACTTGTCATGGATTTTAATCATAGACTAATACATTTTCATCTCATGTTCTATTACGATAGGTGTTCGTAAATAAACTCAACAAAAAGAGAGTTGCCGATATAAACTATTGGTTGCCATAAAGCATGCCATAACCAAACTAACACAATTACTCTGTCAAAACGAGAATATAACATACGAAATATGAAACGATACCATGAAATAAACGCATGAAATTCATAAGTAGATGGCCAGTCTAATTACAATAAACAAGTAATTGATAATAACATCACCACATGAAACGATACCATAAATTGTGAACATGAAACTATTGAAAACAGGAATCACGTCTCATAAAATCCATAACTAAGCTACAAACACTAAGCCATACTCAGATTTACGTTATCATCGTCACAATACGATGATATAATTCATATGAAAAAAATAGAAGCTCATCTCGAATTACAAGTATGAAAAGTGAGAGGTACAAAACCCTAAACCAATCGAAATTGGTCTAAACAGAGGTAGAATAATGATCTCTTCAATGAATAGAGGTTGCGTAGCGTTAATCTTGTCGTGATCCGTAGAGATCGTCTTCTCGGATTGAAGCGACGTCTCTAACTCTCTGAAAAACTTACGTAGAACTGATTGAAAAACTCCTTTTTGCAAACTCCCTTTTTTGATATTTGACGTAGATATTAATAGGGAAAACCAAAAATAACCAAATTCCACTAAAAATAGCAAAATATAACAACTAGATTTTGTGGGACGCACGGCCCGTGCCTTGTGCACACGGCTCGTGCTGTGTACTCCTACGTCATGTTCAGAAAACTTTGATTCTTCGTGTTGCACGGCCTGTGCTTGATATGCACGGCTCATGCCTCATACAAAACATGAAAACTTCGACATTCAACTCCAAATAAAGTGCAAATACTTTTCACATGCTTTGAGATCAATAAGAAACTACAAAAAACAGCTTCAAACGTCTCATAATCAACTCATCCTCAGAAAACACTTCCAATTCTTCACTGTTACAATACAAACAAGAGATATTGAAGTATCGATGCTCTAAATAACAAAAGGAACTAAAACAATACAAAATAACAATAAAAATGACTCAAACAGACGACTTTGACTAAGAAAATGGTGCGTGTTTTTGCATACATCAAACTCCCCAAAAACCAAACATTTGCTTGTCCCTATGCAATAGAAAACACACAAGAAAGAAACAAGAACAATATAAAAGGAGAAACTCAAAATAACTAAATAAACAAGTGTCATAATGCATGTTTCTGCAAGCCAATTCGTATTCCTCTTTTGCCACATTACAAAAAGTTATCCTCATATCTCTAGATGACCATCTAACAAGGCATCACTCACCATCCCACAATGATCGTGAGGATCATATCAACACTCTAATAACATGCAACGATAAATGTTCAACCCAAATAAGACAACCAGCTTTAAGCAGTCACAAACTAACTACCTTTTTACCCGAATCAAGTGTACATCGCATCTAATTTCAATATTAGGCCAGGATCAAAGAAAATAAACAAGATAGGTAGAAGGAGGTCGACTATTTGGTTTGTGGTGTTAAGATGCAAGGGTATGAATATGGGACGAGTCAAGATAAATGATCAATACATCCATCCCTTAAGGCATTGTGCCTTTACAAAAAGAACACTAAAAGTTTTAAACCAAACAAAAGGAATCTCTCTATTTTTTAAAGTTTTTTTTTATAACAAGCTCATCTTATTGAAAGCTTTTTGCTTGCTAGATTGCTATGGGAATCATCTTTTCTTCTTCCTTTGAATTTCTTTTTAAAGACAATACAATCCTATCATATTTTGTGCCATATTACAACATAAAAAACTAGCCATCCCATATAAAAATATCCCCAACTATTGCCACTGGTAATAGGAGACCACCACCTCCTTAATCGTTGGGTCCCGGAGTCCTCTCATCCACCGACGTCAAAACCAAAGTGAAACCCTTAAAAATTATGAAATTATTAACCTTTGATTCCTACTCTTCTTGATTTGTTATTGGATTTGGTTGATTTTGTTTAGTTGTTGGTTTGATGGATAGGTTTGATTCGAATGGTTTTAGAGTGTGTCTCGATCCGGTTGAATGAGATGATTGGGTTGATGGTTGTTGGATGTGGGATGGTTGGGTTGATGGTTGTTGGATGTGGGATGTGGGATGATTGGGTTGACGGTTGTTGGATGTGGTTGATTTGGATTTTTTTAATCTAAAAATTTAGGGTTTATGTACAAAAAAAAAATTTGGGTTTAGGTAATAAAAATGGTTGTTGGATATGGTTCTAAATTTATGGTTTATGTACATAAAATGTGGGGTTTTGATCTAAATAATTAGTATATGAGGTTCACTAATTTGTGACCTAAATTTTTTTTTACCTTGGATTTATGCACAGAAAGATGGGATCAAATTTGTCATGGTTATATGATAGATCATGGATGTATGAACGGGTTATTTATGAGTATTTGAATATTGTGTTTGCTAAAAGCGTCAAAACGTTTGTGAACTTTGTCATTGAGAAATAGACTTTCAATTATCCTTGATACTTGAGGTACCCTTGTGTCAAGTGCCACAATGCGTGCTATTAAACGACGGATGAATCCATAGTGCATTTGTATGAGCGGGGTTTTGGGTGAGGTTGAGGAAGAAAAAGCCTCAAGAACGATGCGCTCAAATCCGTATGAAGATATGGTTGTGGATGGGTTTGAGCCTATTTATTCTGGGGGTGTGGATCATGAGACGATGAATGCTTTTGATGATAGTCTGTTTCCTTCTTCCAAGCCTTTTTTCGATATGTTGAATGCTGCTAGGGAGCCTTTGTATCCTGGTTACAGAGTATCCCAGTTGAATGCTGCATCCAGGTTGTTGAATATCAAGTGTGAGTACAACATACTGCACACAACGACTGATGCCATTGCGACGTTGTTGAAAGACAGTTATCAGGAAGAAAATGTCATGATGGATACGTTGTACTCAACTATGAGGGGCATCTGTCTTCCTGTTCAGAAGATAGACATATGTCCCAATGGTTGCGTGCTATTCTGGAAGATGCTAAGAACTTGGAGATGTGTTCGACTATGGAGCACGAAGATACAATGAAAATCTTTGGGGGAAGAAGCGCATGGCTCATAAGGTACTACGATATTTTTCTATCACCCCGAGGTTGCAGCAGTTGTATGCAACCAAGAGAACAGCTGAGGCGATGTCTTGGCACGCCAATAACCGCAGCTTTGAGGACGTGATGTCGCATCCCTCGGACAGTGAAGCGTGGAAACATTTGGACAAGGAGTTTCCTTTGTTCTCTATAGAACCGGAACGTTCGTTTGAGACTATGCACCGATGGGTTTGCTCCTTTTGAAAAGTTCGGGGCAGAGTACTCGTTGGCCTATGATATTGACTCCGTATAATTTTCCATCGGGGCTTTGCATGAAGACTTGTCCAAAATCATGTATTTTAGGGTTTAATGTTTGGATATTATGTTGGATGCTTCGGTTTTCCGGACGAAAGTGTTTGTGTAACTTTTTAATTGCGAATCAAACATCCATCTTGGATGTTTATTGGTGTTTGATGCTGGTTTTACAACCCAAAACATGTATTTGGGTATATGATTGGAAGTGTATAGCAGACGAGGCTCGAATTCAGCTATTTTTTTCCCCTAAAAACCAGGTTAGCGACAGAAGAAAAAAAACCACCTAATTGCTAATTTGCAACAATATCTGTCGCAAAATTCATTAATCCAGGAATAAGGTTTTGCGACGAAAATTACTATTTCCATCGTTAAATTGCGACTGCATCTGTCGCTAAGTTATGACTGTCAACCATTTCGTCGCTAAGCTTTTGAAAACAAAGTCAGCGACCAACATTTGTTTTGTCGATAATTTATGACAGATCTAATATTAATTTGTGTCGAAAATTATCTAGTGAGTTGCAAAATACAATAACGACTAGCTAATTAGCGACAGTCAAATCCCATTGCAATTCTGTCGCTAATTGTTGTTTACAAATGATTTTGCCACTGGAATGGCTGCGGCAAATTAACTGAATTTTTGTAGTCGTTTTGACAAGTGATCAACAAAGTCGCTCACCGTCAATTTATGCGACGGTATCCAATCAGCCACCTGCATAAACATATCAAATGATGATGATACCAAGCATATCATTTTGCATCTGTAAGAGCCGATATAATCTGACGTGCTTTAGACACAGAAATCAAATCTAGAGATCATAGCCTATCCTCTAAATAACAGCATCCTCATAGGATGTCAACATTTTGAATCCAGAGATAGTAGTCGAGAAGAGAAAAGCAGCTCAGATTGTCCGAATTGGGAGAGAAAGGGGCTAAGGTTGATGATGGTGGCTAGTGGGTTGAGTAATTGAAAGCCTAGATTAAATTTTAACTTAATATAGGCCATTAGATTAAATTTTAAGTTTTCCTTGCCACACCTAAGCTTGGGTTTGACATGCCACATATCCTATATTCCCTTCTAAAAATAAGGGATAAAGTATATAACGTGAATTAAAACTAAAATTAAACCTTATCTATAGAAAAAATAAGGGATAAAGTATATGATGCAAAGATTCTAACCCATGTTCGGAGGGGCTGGGATCTAACCATCCAAAAGCCAAAGAGAAAAAGAGAGAAAAATCTATATGGGAATTTGCAGTATTTTTCACCGCCCAATGTTGTGCTGTCCCAGTATTGGCCAGCCGGCAATCCAAATCCTGTTCAGAGTCACAAAGTTGTAATTATCTGTGTAATTATCAGTGTTTTAACATGAAGGATGAGAAGAAAAATGAAGCATGTATACCACGAATGATACATGAAATTGAATACAATTGCCATGTATCTTGAACGATGGATTTGTAAAATTAGTACATGATAGATTTGTAGCATTATCTTAACTAGACTCATATTTGTGCTATTGAAGGAATTCAGTCATCGGTCATCGCAGAAGCACTTGGATTGAGATGGGGATTAAGTTGCCAAAGGAGATGGACCTAAGGAATGTGGTGGTGGAAGGCGACTGTCGAAGATTGTGTTTGATGTTACAAACAGGCAACCTTATCTATCAGTAGAAGGTGTCATGGTGTTTGATTATTTATCCTTGGCCGATTATTTCTCTCTATTCAATTGCTCTTAGGCGTCTCGAGAAGCTAATATGGCAGCTGATGCTGTGGATAAATATGTGAGTGCCACTTATAGGGTCGTTGGGATGAGTGCATACCCACGAACATGATTGAGATGTGTAATTGTACAAAACAGCAATGGAATCTATTGGAGCCGTAAGTCGTAAACTGATAGGGACCTCGGGTATGTGAGACGAAGCGTTTATGTGGTGGAAGTCAGTTTGTTGGTCCAGGTCCCGCTCGATATACGACAGTTGCAATCACACAATTAGGAGGTGATAGACCGGTTAGACAGACCCGACGTGGTTACACCAAAGACCAGCTCCAGTACTTAAGTCAGTAACGGCTTTAGGTTTCGTTAAATGACTGCAGAGTGAGATCCAAGAACACTTATCTTTTTTTGATAGTGGGGTAGCTATTTATAGTATAATAAATGACTTTTCTTTGCCCTAACACTTGTCATAACCCCATGGATGGGACCTTGCCCTATTCATCTAATGCCATTTGTCCTTTCCTATAGGTTTAGGCTAATGATGTTGGACTTTTATTATGGGCCTTAGCCCTTTGATATATGGAATTTTTTTCCTACTAACACTTGCCCACCGATTCACGGGATCGGGATTACTCAAGCCGTGACTCATGATTGAGGACTCATAGGCCCTAGATGGCCTTTCTGGTCATGTTCTTTTTCCTACGGGTTTCCCACGAGAGGCGATTTTCATTTCGTTTGACGGGTTTATCTCTGTCCACTTGGGAATAGCATCACGGCCTTGAGACTTGTACAAGAATTCACATCATTGGCTTGGGAAGATTCGCTGCAATAATGGCGTCGCATTGATGGGACATTCCGTCTGTCATGTGGCGGCTCTTGATTGGTGTAATCCACGGTAAGGTGACATGGAGTACTTTTCCCAACCAAACATTAATAGGCTCCTGCCAAAAGCCCATAGGGGATCCTCTCCATTATATATTTAGAGTAGGGGTCCTCACTTCTACCTCTTTCTTCTCTCGCCTCAACTCTCTAGCAAGCCGAACTCCTTACCTATTGCCTCTTCCCAGCAAACCGAGTTCGGACTGAGGACTTCTCCCAAGGTAAAAGTTATGGGCAGTAGTACTACTGAGTTCTCCTCCGAGAATACTGATAAGTTGATAGAATTAGTCCTTAGGAAACGAAGAAGGGTAGCGTCTCCTACAGGATCTGAACCTGGGACCTCGGGTAGGGTTAGCATTTCAAGTTCCAGCAGCAGTAGTTTGAGTTCTGGGTCCTCTAGTGCCTCTAACTCCGAATCAATCCACGACGGGGAAGAGGTTACCTCTGCTCCGCAGGTCATTGACCCCAATCCTCCTGCCTCCGTCCCTTTGGACAAGCCCGTTCCTCCAGGAAACGATTCTAATCCTCCCGCTTATGTTGATCCGGTTTCGATTCCTACGGACGAGGAGTCGGAATCGGAACAGGAAGACCTCGGGATCGTAGGAGTTGAGCCGTATGCCGAGAATTGGCTTCAGTTTGAGGAAATAGAACTCCCATCCCTTTGTGCTTGTTCTATCCCCACGGCTTTCCTCTTGGAGATGACATATCTTTTTCCCTTCCGAGTCCCGGTTGTCGTGTCAGTGTCCAGTATGAGTCCAGGGCTCTCCCCTTATATACTGACTCCCGTAAAGGGCAGTTTTCGATTTCCTCCCCACGTCTTCATAATCGCAGTCCTCCGCCGAACCGGCCTAAGCCTTTCTCAGTTCACACCCAACAATTTCTTCATAATGGTCAACTTGTCGTTGGTGTGCTATCATCTTAGTATCCCCGATGATGACATTATCGTCAACCTTTTCTTTAACTTCGTCCACTTTAAAGCCATGTCTAGGTGGTCGTGCCTGGCTTTCCTCCCTAGCAAGAAGATAGTGGATAAGATTTCGGAGAACCACCACGGGTTGTGGAAGAATCGATTTCTTTTTTCTATCCATAATGATTGGAAAGCCGAGGACTTCCCCACGCGTTGAAGAGCTAACCCGAACCTACAAGCCTTTAGACGGCCAAAGCTAATGACTGGGGAAAAGTATACCCATGACAAGATCTTATCGTGAAAGGACTCCGGGGCAGGTGCCCTACGACTGCAGGAGGTTAGCCAAGAACGAGGTAGAGTTGGTTAGCTGCAGCTTTGGTTCGTGTCTTCCCGTAGATCTAACTTTTAGTTGTTTCATTTCGTTTCTTAATGACTTCAGTGTTTTCTTTTTCAACTTCTCCGAAGATGCTTTCAATGGCTCAGCTTGCTGCCATGAGGGATGCGAAGGTGGTCACCGCGGTCCCGTCTCAGCCCCAACCACATAGGGCTACGGGTGCCGCTGTTGACGAGGTGGAGGGACCATCTTGTGTGTGGTCTCCCACCAAGGCTCCGAAAAGGAGGAAGAGGGTCGAACGGGAGGCTACCCAAGGAGAAACCGTCAACGTTTTTGATTACCTAACTCCCACCGAAAGGGATGCGGCTTCCAGTGAGACGCTAGTCGTCGAGCCCTTGTTGGCGTCCCCGCAAGCTACGTGAAGAGGGACCTCGGGGGCCGTTGTAGTAAACTTGGAGGGGTTCTACCAATGGATGGCTTTCAACATCCACTCCCCTCACCCGATTAGCGACATCGTGGATCCCAACATGGGGAAGCCGGCTCTGATCTACCATCCGTTGTGGTACCGCCACCACAACCTATCCTAATTTCAGGACGGGTCCGACGGTCACCTTGCCTTGAAGGCCTTTCTACTACACCCCGACCAAAACGCTTTCAAGCAGGAAAGCCGGGGAGCGCTGGTTAAGTCAGCCTTCAACGACTTGTATAAGGTAATTTCTCTTTTCCCTATCTTTTGAATTATTTTGCAACTTTTATGTCGTCTGATTACATTTTTCTTGCAGGTCGTGGTACGTGTCACTGAGTCATTGACCCTTGTCCAGTCTCGTCATCCTCAATCCGCACTTGGGAGGCCAACTTGACCCTGGCCGAGAAGAAAGCTAGGGATGTCGAGGCGAAGACGGCTAGGTTGGAACAAGAATTGTTAGCCAATCGCAGAAGACCATGACGGCCAAGGATGCCAAGGTATCTAAGTTGTCAGATCAACTCAGCACCCAAACCTTGAGGGTCGAAAAGGACGAGAAGACCCTAGAGGAGATCCAGGTGATGGAAGCTCGAAAACTGCGGGATCAATCTTTGCTGGTTTCAATGTCGATTGTGAGTTTGCCTTCCGTCAGGTCTTCGACTCGAAAAAAGGTCCCCTTTCTTCCGCTCAGCTTTTGCCCGCGTCGTTGGAAGAGTCTTGGACGGGTCCCAACTGAGGTCGAGGAGAAGGAGATGAGGTGGAAGCCGCAGCCTTAGCTCCCTAATAGAACTAATTTCTAGCTGCTTTCCATTTGTCACTTTCGTTTTTTTTTTTTTTTTTTTTGTCACGTCGAGGGGGCAGGGGAGGGCTGTCTCCTGATGATTTCCTACTTCATCTTATCAAAAAAAGTTGTTCCTTTTCGCTTTAGTTGACCTTTTGTCAATCATGACCGTTTGTCAAACTTTCAAACTGTTATGAATAATGAAATGGCGAGTTCGTACTTTGTAAATTAGCATTAAAAAGTTGATTATGTGAGAACATAACTTTCATTTGACTTTGATTCATGCCATTAAAAAGATACAACTTACACTAGACTATATGCCATTAAGAGATAACGGTTTCACTCCTCGAGACCTTTCTTTCAAGGGTAATAGAGTTTCAAGTCGTCCTAGTTGAAGGTCCTTGAAGGTCCTAGAGAGTTCATGTCCGTTAAGTCATGTTAGCTTATAGGCCCCATTAGTCAATTCCGAAAAGACTTTGTAGGGTCCTTCCTACTTGTCGGCAAGCTTGCCTCCTGCTTGTCTTGCTTCGAACTCAAACTTCCTAAGGACCAAGCCGTCCTCTTTCAAAACCTTGTTTCGGACATTCCAGTTGAAATATCGTACGTCCTGTTGCTGATACGCCCGTGCCCTTAAGAGCGCTTCATCCCTTTTCTCTAGGGCTAGGATGACCCATCTCCACTGGAACCATGGCCTCCATTCCGAACGACAAGCTGAAACGTGACTCCTTAGTTGACCTCTTAGACATGGTTCGGTATGACCACAACACGCCAGCAAGTGCTTAGGCCTAGAGGACCTTCGGTATGAGAGCATTTTTAATCTCTTTGTTTACATCTTCGACTTGTCCATTAGTTTGTGGGTGCTTGACAGAGGCAAAGTGTAGCTGGATTCCATGCTTATCGCAGAACTTGCCAAAACCCTTACTTGTGAATTGGGTCCCGTTGTCAGAGGTGAGGACTCGTGGGATTTCGAACTGGCAGACAATAGACTTCCATAAGAAGTCGGTGGCTGCCAAGTCCGTGATGCACGGTATGGCTTCGGCATCTGCCTACTTCCCAAAGTAATCGATTGCCACGGTCACGAACTTTCTTTTCCCCATGCTAACGGGAAGGGCCCCAGGATGTCGATTCCGCACTACATGAATGGCCACAGGGCCTCAATTGGGGTTAATTCGGAACTCGGCTTGCTTGAGTTATCTGAGGTCCTCTAGCATCTATCTCATTTCTTCACGAGTTCATTCGAGTCGGTTTTCAACGTTGGTCAGAAGTATCCTTGCCCGTAGGCACTTCCGAGCAAGGGTTTGAGCTCCGTGGTGGTTCCCATAGTCACCTTGGTAGAGCTCCATCAGTATCTCGTGACCCTCTACTGTGTTCACACACCTAAGCAACAGGGACGAGTAGGCCCTCTTAAATTGGTTATCCCCGATTAGAAGGAACTCGGGGTCCTTTCTCCTTATCTTTAGGGCTTCTCATGGATGGATAGGTAGCTCTTCATTCTGGTTGAATGCTCGTAAGTCGTCCATCTAGGTTTGCAAAACCTCAACCGGGACGATCTGCTTGGTCATTTAGGCTATCCTCGGTCTGGTAACCATTTCGTATAGTACCTTGTCTTCCCTGGCTTTTCGCCCTCCTAAATACTCCTACTTACCTTGTCAGCCACGGTATCTTCCCCCGGGCGTATTTACTGTACTTTGAGGTCAGGAAGTTCCCCACCCATAGTATAGGCAACGCTCCAATAGCCTTTCCCACGGTCTCCGACCTCACAGCTATAATTCATCTGGTCCGTCACCAACTTTGAATACGTATATATTTCAACCCGTTGTGCCCCCAAGTTCTTAACCAGATTCAAAGCCGATATGAGGGCTTCGTATTCGGCCATGTTGTAAGTAGTCTAGAATTGGAGGTCGATGGAACAGGGCAGTTCCTAACCCGTTGGGGTGGTGAATAGCATTCCTACTCCTGAGCCTTTGCTTGAAGAGGACCCGTCGTGGTTGCCGGATATGCTTGAAAGTAATGTGTGACCTTCTGTGTCGCATTGATAAAGGCTATGGCTACTTTCTCTATCCGAGGTACCGAGTTTCGGCATCGTGTAGGATCTTGCTTACAAAGTAAACCGGCTTCCACTTTTCGTCTTATATGTGCACCAATACAGCAGATACGGCCATCTGATGCCCCAAGATAGACGTACAACCTTTCTCCGGTCGGCGGCTCTATGAGCAAGAGTATCCCCCTCAGGTATTCCTTAAGTTCATCGAAAGCCCGTTGGCAGTCCGAGGTTCATTCTAGGCTTGGGGAGGCCCCTCATAACGCCTTAAAAAGAATGGAAGCACCCTTTTCGCTCCTCATGTCATGAATTTGCCTAGTGCAGCTAAGCAGTCGGTTAGCTTTTGCATTTCTCTATTTGTCCTGGGAGGGTATAAACTGAGAACTGCCTCCACCTTTGACGGGTTGGCCTTTATCGCCCTACTTGTGATCATATAGCCTAGGAATTTCCCAGATCCGACTCCAAAAGCTCACTTCTTTGGGTTGACCTTCATTTTGTACTTTCGTAGAAGATCAAAAGTTGCCTTCAAGTCATTGGTGTGAAGTTTTGGCTTATGGGATTTAGTCAACATGTCATTGATGTAAACTTCCATTGTTTTCCCCAATAAGGGGCAGAAAACCCCGTTGATGAGTTTTTGGTAGGTTAAACCGACGTTCTTTAAACTGAACGGCATGACTTTGTAACAGTATGTGCTGGTTTTGGTTATGAACGACGTCTTCTCTTGGTTTTCTATTGCCATGAAGATTTGGTTGTATCTCAAGAAAGTGTCATAGCAATTGATAACCTGAAGTTGAATCCACGAGCTGGTCTATCCGTGGCAACGGGTAGAAATTCTTGGGACATGCCTTGTTCAAGTTGATGAAGTCTACTCACATTCTCCACTTGCCGTTTGCCTTTATCACCATTACGACATTGGTTAACCAATCGGGGTATGAGAACTCCTTGATAACGTCGGCCCTGAGCAGCTTGCTGACATATTCGGCTATTGCTTTATTCCTTTCTAGAGCGAAACTCCTCTTCTTCTATTTAACGGGTTTGGCTCCCAACTTGACGGATAGCCTGTGCACCATCACTTTCGGGTTTATCCCTGGCAAGTCTTGGGGACTCCAGGCAAAGACATCCGAGTTTTCTCTTAGGAATTTAATTAGCTGGCTTCTCACTGGGTCTTTCAAGCATGCCCCAATCCGTACTGCTTTATCCTGTACTCCTTTCTTCAACAGGATGTTATTTAGTTTCCTCAACGAGCTCCGATCCCTCAGTCTGGGTTCGCGGATCGAGGTGCAATAAAAAGGCTTCCCTAGCCTCGTGGCTTTATGTTTCAAGGTGGGATCATAACATCTTCTGGACTCCTTTTGGTTCCCTTTCATGACAGCTTCCCCGGATGCTATTCGGAATCCAAGCATCAAGTAACACGGCGCGATGGCGACTTTGAGTTCCACAAGAGTCGGTATTCCAAAGATCCCGTTATAGGCGAAAAGGAGGTCCACCACTAGGAAGTCGAACCTCCGGGTTGCCGCACACTTTGTCGTCTCGTCTCCTAGAATGACCGTCAGGCTGATGTAGCTTTTTGGGTAAACCGTTCCGCTAGTGAAGCCTACTAGTGGTGTTTTAAATGGTTTGAGATCTTTATCTTCAAAGACCATCTTCTTAAAGGCGGTGTAGTAGAGAACATATGCTGATGGCCCACTATCTACCAGGATTCTTTCCACATCGAAGTCTCCGATGTAGAGGGTGAGGACAAGGCCATCATCAAGTGGAAAGGCTGTTAGTATTCGATCATCAACCCAGAACCACATCTCAGGCTCCTCTCGTCCTCATTTACCTTTGTGCTTAGGGCCGTCGGTTATCCTAAGTTTAGAGATAGTCGCGGCACACGGGTTAACCAAGATTATCCCTTCTTATATCGTATTGATCACTCGGAGTTGCTTTTGGTTTCCTTCCCATCTTGGTGGAGTCCTGGTCCTTTACCGAGGTCTTTATGGGGATCGGTTTTGGGCTTGATCTCTGTCCGCCAGCAACAAACCTTTTTAGGACACCTTTCTGATCGATTCTTCGATCGCATCCTATAGGTGACGGCATTCTTTGGTGTCATGACCGTGATCCTTGTGGCACAAGCAATACTTGGTCGTATTCCGGTTGTTCCTTCGAAACCATTGTTTCTACGGATCCTTTTGTAAAAGGTTCTCTTCTCGCGTCGCCACGAGTATTTTACCTTGTGAGGCATTCAGGGGCGTCAGCCTAGAGTACGTCGGGCCCTTCTTAAACTTGCTTTCATTTTTGTTTTCGTCTTGAGAGCTCCGCTCGTCGTTCTTGGCTGCTTCGAGTCAGGAGAGGATGGTAACACGGGGACCGGCATCCGAGCTTCCGACGTGCAATCCCTTGAACCGGTTTTGGGTTGTCATCACCATTTCCAATGTGATATGTTGGTTCAGCTTGACAAGGAGGTTGGCGTAGGTCCACGAAACCTTTCTACTTAAGTCGTAAGCTAGATTCTCGTTGGCCAGTGTAGAGACTCAAAAATTCGTAAAAATTTATTTTCGTGATAATTAATAAAAATAGTAAATTATCGAGGTTAAAAATTATAAAACGGATACATATACGTTCGTTTGACGAAAATGAGCTAAAAAGGGTGAAATTAAAACATATCTAATCATACCATGTCCTGACCATGAAGATTTGCATGATACAAAAGCCTAAAGATCATAATCATGTAATGATCATAAACAAGATATGAAATGATCAAGACAAGGATAAGCTTGTTACTTAACTCCTTGATTTTCTAAGAGTGAAACAAGTGTAACAAGTATAGACAAAAGATGGTGATCATTAAGTTTGTAGTTATGTTGAAGCTTCACATGTCTACTTTCTAAAGAAAAATGATAGATCACGATTTGGAGTTAAGTTTAATAATAAATCAAAACGTGAGGGTATGTTAACCAGTAAAAAGCTGGATAGAGGGATGACTTTATGGCTTCATCCAGAATTACTCAGTAAGATTTAAAAAACCACCCTTATATCGTTGGAAAGGTCTTGAAATCTAGTTTCCAGAACAGTTTACAAATCTTGATTTAGAGAGTTGTATAATACATCGCCTAATTCTACTTCTGATGATCGATTAAAATGCCTATTCGAACTAAATTCATTATCTCATAATGTAAAGAGATATAAGCTGATAAGTGAAGTAAGATCGAACTGTCTAATTTAGCAAAAAATGTAAACTTAAACGAATAAACTGCTATTATTCGTAAGGTTTCATGATAGAAACTCTGATTCTATGGAATGATTATAGAGTCTATTTTATATAGAATTTTATGAAATAATTTTTGGAGCTATATATGAGAAGTTATAGATTTAAACGTGTCAAAGGGTCATGTTGGTCAGAATCCGAGAATGACCCGTTTTGACCCCAAAACAACTCCAAATGTTCACACACACATCTAATGTTTATAAATATATAAAATCACCATCATGGACAATCAAAATCATAGGTTTGTACAAAAGCTTAGCATCATCTCATAATATTAATATGACGGTTTTACACAAAGTATGAACAAATATGCTTAACTTCATAACGTGAACAAACATTCATAAGGAAATGTATTAATATGTGAATCCTATTATATTATAGGACTTGGAGACACTATTCGTTGACACTTAAGGACGAGGTTGAGCGTGTACATGTGATGAACTATGGTAAAAGATAGCATTTATATTTATTGTTTGTGGTGATGCGTATTATTATACCGTGAGTAAAATGATATGCGTTGAAATCTTTGATCATTGTCACTAATTGTGCGTGACGTAAAATGATGACTGTAACGTTTAGAACTGTGATTTGTGAGGGTGCATGCTAGTATACCTTGACGTATATAGTTATGTGATTGTTTCTGAGAAATTGACATAAAATGTATCCGACGTACCCTATTGCCTATCATTTGTTGTGTTCCGTGATTAGATGATGTATGATGTGTGTTATGCCTTGTTTGTTGGTATAATGAGGGTAAATGTGTGAAAGGAGTGTAAATCCATAATTGATGAGATAACAACGTGGTATAAAACCCAAAGAGCTTTGTGTCTGTCGTTTGTGTTATACACTGACTTGGTGGTGACATTCATCGATCCTGTGAGGCCGTTTTGGTATGAGGATATCTCACTGTAAGAGACTCTGGGTTCCGGTTTGCTGATCCTTTTTCTCGGATGTCCCTTTTGCTAAAGGTGAAGAGAGTTTACTTATAAATTGAATAAGTCTCGCCAGAAAACAATTATAACATAGAGGGTATCTATTGTTTATCGTCTCTGTGTGATTGATATGATGGTAAATGTAGCACAGTCTTGAGTGAACTGCTGAGTACAGCACTTTGTGAGACTTGGACCGGAGATCTGTCGTGTCACAGTATCATTGTCTCACTTTGTTTGATATGAAACTGATGACGTTGGTCTCCCGAGGGGGGGGAGGGGGGTTGGTGTTGGAAATCGGCTGGCCCTTGGTTCTGCAGGATTTGCTGAACACTAGGTCCTGCCCCTGTAACAAGTAACGGGGGCAACCTTTGGTTCACCAAATCAGTAAGGGTCCTTTGTATGGCAACCGTTTGACTCTTCATCCGAGCTAGCAAAGCTGTGAACATCTCCGTAGTCACCAGCCCAGGGGCCACTTGTGGGCCTTGAACCTCTTCCTCGAATACGGCTTGGGTAGTTGTCGCCCCAAGTCGTGGAGGATTGGGTGGAGCATTGCTTCACGTCTACTCACCTTGCGGTTGGGTGTCTTCGCTTCTTCGAGGAATCTTGAACCTGGGCCCCACGGTAGGTGCAAAAAATGTTAGAGTCGTAAGTCGTAAATGGATAAGGAACTCGGGTTTGTGAGCCCGAGCGTTTATGTGGTGGAAGTCAGTTTGTGGATCCAGGTCCTGCTGGATATCCGACACCTGTAATCACATAAGGAGGCGACAGACCGTTAGACGAACCCGAGGTGGTTACCCCAGGGGCCGGCTCCGATGCTTAAGTCAGTAACGGGTTTTACGTTTCGTTTAATGATTGTAAAGTGGGGTCCTGGAACACTTATCTTTTTTGAATAGTGGGGCAGGCATTTATAGTATAATAAATGACATTTCCTTGCCCTACACTTGTCATAATCTTATGAATGGACCTTCCCCCATTCATCTAATGTTATATGTCCCTTTTTTATAGATTTGGCCTAATGATGTTGGGTTTTTATTATGGGCCTTGTACTTTGATGTATGAGATTTTTTTTCCTACTAACAGAATCTATTATATTCTAAGAAAAAGTTGTTGAGATTGTAACTTAGTTGGATATTTATGGATTTAGTTTTTTTTTTTTTTTACCAAATGAATAAGATATCTAAATAATTTTTTAAAGTCGAATATTTTTAAATTTAGTAATTTATCAATTTAATAAATTATCTGAATAGTTTTTTATAGTCCGGTATTTTTAAATTTAATCTTATTTTATCAAGTAAATTTGTACTATATACTAAGCAAATAGAGATGATTTTGATCTTTTAATCTCAACCGTTTAATTTTTCATCCGATGATTCTGAGTAAATATCATTAAACTAAAAAAACAATACAATTAATAATCATATTAAAAAATATTAATTTATTGGTCTGATCATATATTCGGGTTAAACTTTAAGCGATAAAGATGTAATTCAGATATCTTATAAAATATTCTTTTAATATTAAATTATAATTTTGGAATAATATTCAATATGTGAAATCTTTGACAAAAAAAAAATGATTTGTATCAAATACTACTCTATCACTATTATATTATATCTCCATTTTATCGTATTATCATTTTTTTTTTTCGCGTGCAATACTTTACGGATTGATAAACTAGTATAGAGTCTAATTAGAACTTTTTTTGTAAAAAAACAAATACAAGAAGAAGAAGAAGAAGAAGAAGAAGAATATATTATAATACAAATTAAGGAAAAATTCCCAAAACAAAAAATTCTCAATCAATACAGTGCGAGAAAATAATTCCCATCGGCTACTTGTGTCAGTTACCCTAACCAAAACCACCCAAACCCACGACGAGGAACGAAAGGCGCACTGAGGAGACCCAAAATCGTATTCCAAATCGAATCTAAATCCAACTCAAATTTTCTATCAACAAATCCAAATTCAAATCTACTCTCCAATTCAACTGAACTCAACAAATCGCAAATGGCGTACTAGTTGTCAACAACAAATTCAAATGAAAAAAGGTAAAATGATAAATTAGGGTTTCATTATTTGAATTTTGTAAAGAAAACTGAAATCAATTGATAAGAACATGAATGCATGCATGAATTCAAAATGAAATGATTTCATATTTGAAATACAAATTTGTACAGACGCACTACTTGAAATAGTACAAACGCACTGCTTCTAAACAGTGCATCTGTACAAATCAAACAATGCGCCATTTCAGTTTTCCTCAAAATGTTGTTCAAAATCAAACCAGCAAAAAAGAGAATAAAATCACAAAAAAAAAAAAAAAAAAAACAAAAACAAAGCCACACTTTTTGAGTGCGTTTTCTTCAACCAAAACGAAAGCACGTGCACTGTTTCAATTTTTGAACGGGCGTCCTGCTTCAAGTGCGGATGAGGGAGGAGATGTAACATCCCAGATTTTCAAATCTATGTTAAAGTAATTTAAAATCTGTAGAAGAATATTAGCGTTATTTGGACTTGATTTTGTGATTCGGTGAATACTGATTAGGTCTGATCTCATAATTATGTTGGGTTAAAGGCTGGTAACGTTCGAGGCAAGATGCATGCAGAATATTTTGATGGTTGAATATCATTGTGATTCCAAATGTGAATACTGGTATGGAACCAATCATAGTGGCACTGTGGCAGTGGTGAAGCAATGGGAACCCGAAGAGGTTATTCATTTATTTTACTATAAGTTGAGATGTTTATTATGGGGTATAGTTAGTGTTGGGAAAAGTTGATATGAGGTACAGCGGAAATTACCTAGGACTTTTTCCTCGTCGCATAATTAAAATGGGATAAATAAATGGCCCAAAAATAAATAGAGTTGACACCAAAATTTTACATGGAAAACCCCTTAAAAAGGGTAAAAACTACGGGACCGTTGCGTTAAAAAAATATCCACTAAAGAGTGATTACAAATATCGTCCCTAGACTGTGCTAGGGGATTACAATCACCAGGATAACTCTCACTAATTTTTCTTCTCTAACGGAATAAAATTATACCCGTAGAGGATACCCCGCAATATCCCAAACTGGGTATTTTTGTAACTTTTCTGGTGCTGTTTTTGTGTTTGGTGTGTTATGCATTTGTGATGCTCTATGTGCCTATTTATAGGCAATAGAAGATGAAGCTTTTTTTTCCACCGCCTTGATTTTGCTGCTGCCGCCTTCGCCTATTTGCTCACGCATGACAATCCATTTGTTTCACGAATTTGGTAAAAGCCACGGTGGCGTCGAATGTAAAACGAATTGACTTCCTTTTTTCTAGAATTCTCTTGCTTTTTCTTTCCCGAGTGCGCTCTTCCTACTTTTCAATTGCATTTGGTTAATTGTGTGCGTGCTTTTCCTACTTTTTCTCGAATTCGCCCGAGTTAGTGCCTTCTTCTTTCCTCTTTTGCATTTTGAAAAAGTTATGTGGGCCCCACCAAAAGGGAACCCACTAACAATTCTCCCCCTCCCGAACGGTGGGGACCATCGCCATACCCGCTTGTTGACTGCAGAAGTCAAACTTCTCCATGGGTAAGGTCTTTGTCATCATATCTGACCCGTTGTCGTCGGTATGGATCTTCTCAAGTTGAAATCGCTTCCGATCCAGTGCATCACGTATCCAGTGATATCTCACATCAATGTGCTTCAACCTCGAATGAAAGGTCGTATTCCTGACAAGGTGAATAACACTTTGATTATCACAAAAGGGTCTATACCTGTCCTGTTGTAATCCTAATTCTAACAAGAAGTTCTTCATCCATAGCACTTCCTTGCTAGCTTCAGTGACTGTAATATACTCTGCCTCTATAGTAGACAAAGTAATACATTTTTGTAACTTTGACTGCCATGACACTGCTCCACCTGCGAAGGTTGTTATATATCCCGAGATAGACTTCCGAGAATCTACATCTCTGGCCATATCTGCATCTGTATAACCATCTAATACAGGTTTTCCTTAACCGTACCATAAACATAACTTATACGTGCCTCTATGATATATCTCAGAATCCATTTAACTGCTGTCCAATGCTCCTTCCCTGGATTAGAAAGGAATCTGCTCACAACTCCAACTGCATAGGTAATATCTGGTCTCGCACATACCATAGCATACATCAAGTTGTCAATAACTGAGGCATACGGAATGCTCTGCATTTTCTACTTCTCTGTCTCACTTGAGGGACACTGCTTCGTTGATAACTTGAAGTGACCTACAAGTGAAGTGTTAACTGTTTTGGACTTGTTCATGTTGAACCTTTCCAATACCTTCTCGATGTATCGTTCCTACGATAGCCATAACTTCCTGTTCTTTCTATCATGGAAGATCTGCATCCAAGGATCTGCCTGGCAGTACCCAAATCCTTCATCGTTACCATCGACGAACTTCTGAATGAAGATGCAAGAATCTGATGATGTCTTCTTGTACCCATTGTCCACCATAAAGGACTCAAACTTGCGATACCACTGTCGAGGTGCCTGTTTCAAACCATACAGGCTCTTCATCAGTCTACAAACGAGGTTCTCCTTCCCTTCGATATGAAACCTTCAGGCTACTCCATGTATATCTCTTCCTCTAAGTCACCGTGGAGGAAAGTTGTCTTCACATCAAGTTGCTTGATCTCGAGATCCATGTTGGCTGCTAATCCTAGCACAACTCTGATAGAATATATTTTAACAACTGGAGAGAAAATTTCATCAAAGTCAATATCTTTCTTTTGACTGAACCCTTTCACAACCAGTCGAGCCTTATAACGTGGTTGTGAGCTTTTGTCTTCAGCCTTCAAGCGGTAAACCCATCGGTTCTTTAGCGCACGCTTGCCCTTAGGCAATTTCACCAGCTCGAATGTGTGGTTCTCATGCAAGGATTCCATCTCTTCTTGCATGGCTTGCGACCATCGATTGCTATGTAGATCTGACATGGCTTCCCCATAGCTCTTTGGTTCTCCCCCATCAGTCAGCATCACATACTCTGTATCAGGATACCTGGTGGATGGCCTGCGTTCTCTCGTAGAGTGTCGCGTACCTTGTTGTGCTGGTGGTTGTACTGGAGTTGGTTCTTCCTAGGCATCAACATCAACACCAGCTTCCTCATCACCAAGATCATCCTGTATGTCTCCCCCTTGGCCTTCCGGTGTCGGAGGAAGAAGTGGATCCAAGTTCATTAGGTCATCTTCTGGGGTTTTGGACTTCCCTGACTTCTCGATGTCCTCAATGGTTTGATCTTCGAAGAAGATAATATCTCTATTTCGGATGATCTTCCTGGCTATTGGATCCCATAACCTGAAACCAAATTCTTCACTGGGATAGCTAAGAAATATACTCTGTTTCGTCTTACCATCAAGCTTAGAGCGTTCATCCTTGGGGATGTGCACAAACGCTCTACATCCAAACACCTTCAAATGCTGATAGGACACGTCTTTTCCTCTTCAAACCCTTTCTGGAATATCAT